>JAPMIB010000180.1:0-249671 GCA_034770305.1 Trichogramma dendrolimi
GCCAGGTCAAGCGTGATATGTCAAAAAAATGAAGTTGAAACTAAGTAAGTACTCTTACACGCTGGGCCTGAAGCCGCGATAGGTTGAATCAAAATGACAACCAAAATTGATTGCACCACTGTTTATTCGGTCAATCACAGATGAAAAAATCGTTCGAATCAAAATCCTAGCTGGTCCTGTTCAAAAGTTATACGTATTTTTCACTTTTTATCCGAAAATCTCTATTTATTTCCTTGCGACCAAGAATAAGAATATTATAATCTCATTCTCATTATTGATGTGAAACATCTATATTCGCGTTTGGTATGAAGGGTAAACCCGTGAAAACCGAGCGTCCGTCCGTCCGTCCGTCCGAGCGGGCGGATAGTATAAGTGCCTATTGGGATCCGAAGTAGCGCTCGTTTTTCGTCAAAGATGGCGGCGTACTCTCGGAATTTAACATAGGCTCTTATGGGCGAGACGAATTTCTCTCCTTGTCCATAAGAGGACGTCTCGCCCATAAGAGCCTATGTTAAATGACGAGCGTATGCCACCATCTTTGACGGAAAACGAGCGCTGCTTCGGATCCCAATACAGCGTCGGTTTGCGCTGCGCGTTGTGATGTGCTGTCTATGCGTATACATCGCGAAACTCTATGCACTATAATGTATGTTTTCAAATCTGATATTGATTAATGCATGTATGTATACTAGGGTGGTCCACTTTTTCAAAAAATTTTTGTATCTCGGGGGATCCATCGGAATCTGAAAGTTTAAGGTTTAAAATGAAGTTTCCTTTAAACGAGAACTCAAACAAATGATTTTAGATGGTGTCGATGGATTTTTGAAGTTTAAAAACGTGCTCCTAAAAAGGAGCAAAATCGGGCAACCATTATTTCACCACCATTTATTTCAAACTCTGTTCAGAATGTAAAAATAATCTTAACGATACATTTTCTTACGTGTTTTTGCCTGCGGAATAGCATGGCGTAGTTAGTTTTGACCTAGGAGCACCATTTCATTGTAAAAAATACACTTTTTCGTATTTAATTTTTTGTATTTAATTTTTTTCATGAGTGATTATACTCAGTCATTTTCTTAAAGAAAAGAATATATTTTTCCATTTTTTTAATATCATTTTTTGGGATAAAGTCGTACTTTTTTTACATTAAAATAATTTTAAAGTTTATACTAATATATACCGTTGGATTTGTCATAAAAAATCCTAAAAATCCTAAACTTCAAAAATCCATCGACACCATCTAAAATCATTGGTTTGACTTCTTGTTTAAAGGAAACTTCATTTTAAACCTTAAACTTTCAGATTCCGATGGATCCCCCGAGATACAAAAAAAATTTTCAACATACGCGCACGTTTGAGGCTTGTTATGCGCTGAGCAAGCTGTGTGGGTAATAGGGTCTCGTACAGTCAAGCAGCGCTACTCGGCTGTAATGATTCTACTAGGCTGTATTGGGGTCTATTACAGCCGAGGAGGATTTCAATACAGTCGAGGACGGTAGCTCGCTCTGACGGCATTGAAAACATTCACCGCTATACTGACCGCGGACGTATCTAGCGCGCTCGTAGCTCATAACCTAGCATTGATCTATCGAACTAACAATCCTCCGTTGATCAAGATGAACTTTGAATCTATGTTTGCGATTAATGCTTCACAAGTTCACGAAGACTATAGTGGCAGTGACAGTGACATTAAAAATGCAGATATAAATAAAGAACTGCAAGAATTAGTCGCACAAGTAAAGTCTAATATCATTCCAGTGCAGTTCGCGGCTCTTTATTTACATGCTAAATAACTTTTTTTTCCATAAAAATACATAAATATGCATTTTTTAGCTCCTCAAAACGGGCGGATATGTAGAAAAATTGTGTACACATCAAGAGCTGTGTATGCCGTGCTGTCACTCATTGCGTTAAGTAATCAGAGAAGTTTCTCGAGCATTAACGCACCAGATGTGAAACATCGATGCTTGTGTTGGGATTTTCTGACTTTTCTATTTCTTGATTTTTCTTGATTTTCTAGTTTCTATTTTTTTTTGTTTCGACTTTTATGTGTTTGATTCATGTTTTTTGTTTTTTATTTTTTTGTTTTCTTACTTTTAATTTACTTGTTTGATTTTAGATTTCTAGTTTTTTTTATTTAAATTTATATTTCTTGATTTTCTAGTTTCTAGTTTGTGTTTTGTTTTTTACTTTTTTACTTTATTTTTACTTATTGTTTTGTTTCGACTTTTACTTGATTGATTCGTGGTTTTTTATTTATATTTATGTTTTCTTTATTTTCTTGTTTCTAGTTCGTTTTTTGTTTTTTACTTTTTTTTTACTTTTTATTTCTTTAATTTTCTTTAATCAATTGATAAAGATGTTTCACATCTTGCAGCTGTTTATAAACAGCTGATTTTTTTTAAATTTTTTCAATTTTTAATTTTTTTAATTGGTTTTTATTACTTTTCTAGTTTTTTGAATAGGTATTTTGTAAATATATCAACGATATTTATTGTACACATAAAATGTTCAACAGTGAGGTGTTTTAAAAAAAACATGCCAATGAGCTTAAAGAAATATAAATTTCCTTATGTAGATTTTAAAGTCAAATCACTTTTTCCATACCTGAACGAAAAATGAGTACATTTAAAGTATCGCAGCTCAGTCAAAAAAGGTCGAATCAAGGTTTTAAAATAACCATTGGGAAGGTCTTTATGAGAACTCAAAGGCTATATAAATTGTTATTGGGTTTATTCATTAATTTATTCATAAATTTTTATTAACAATTAACGAACTGAAATAACTGGTTTTTTTTCTTCGCTATTGCTTTTACAAACCGAGTAGGAGAACTAGTAGAAAATATCTGAGACGATTGATTCAAAAGTTTTTACAAGACCTTCAAATTGGATTTATCAAAATTATAGTACGTGCATTTCTCACGATGACCCGGTTATGTTAATGGCCAGTTAAGGGTGATACTGTACGCAAGAATACCTTTATATAAAATTGGCCTAAAACGACCTGAAAAAAAAACGAAATGTGTATTCGAACGTGAAATTTTCCGCTCTTTTCAAATCTGCAATAAAAAATGGGGGTCGCCGTACGAAAAATCAATTTTGGTTCGCTGTAGCTTAGAGGTTATGTTCGAGGTCAAATCCAAGGTCACCATTGGTTTTCTCGTCGAAAAATACGTTGAACATGATGATTTCAAATTTTTTTAAGAATTGGTAGAAATTAAAGGACAATTTAATATAGTTAAGCTCGAAATCGCGATTCAATTTTTGAACTTCGTTAATGATATATTCTTAATTTGGCTGTAGATTTGGCTCTGAGGCACCTATAAGCGCGTTGGAGGTCTCAAAAGATAGGTCTTGAGATGTTTTTAATCATCAGTAAAATTAGGAAAATGTTTCGGTATTTTGTGAATGTCCTCACATTAAAAGTCGTGTGAGCATTAGACGGATAAAAGCAAAGAAAATACGAAAAAATTGAACATTTGAAATGACGCTATACGGGACTAGGGTGCAATATTCCGGTCGTCACCTACGTCATTTTTTAGCTTTTGGCATACGAAAAAACACCCAGGAGTGTAAAAAAATTGGTGTTTCTTCGAGCAAACCTCAGCTATTACAAAACTAGGAAAATTGCGATTTTTGCGATTTTCAGCAATATTCAAACGGCTCTATACCAGTCAATTTTGAAGCAATCGAAACTCTGAAGGTCTTAAAAATACCTTTAATTTGCCTATTTTAAAAATTTGATTGCTTCAAAATTGACTGCTGTAGAGCCGTTTGAGTATTGTTGAAAATCCACAAAATTAGCTATCCACTTGCATGGCGGTCGAGATGTAGCTGTAATGTCATGCGACGTCACTTTATTGATGTGTAATTGATGTGTAACGTCTTATGTCTCGTTGGACTAGTGAATCCGTGAAAAACGAGCGAGCGAGCGAGCGCGATAATCGTAGGTTTTTAGTCTCAGTAGCGTCTGTTTGCTTCTCGCGCTGCGATTGGTCGACGCTAGGCAGTGTCGAGTTACTGCTAGTTCGCTTCTGCTGCGGCACAAACGCGGGCTTTGTAGTACTTCGCGCTCATGTCTATGAAACGGCTATGTACAAGAGCGTCGTTTGTCTGTATCTCTCTCGCTCACTTGACTCTCTCCCGCTATACATGCACGAGCGTGTTGCTCGGTCGAACGACACAATACATTACGACGCACACTTTGTAAATCTTACAGCTTCGCGCACATGTTTATATTTATGAATTTCAGTGTATGATTGTATGCGTACGATAAAATCAAAACTAAATTCGAGTAATTCGATTTAAAGAATTCAAGTAAATCAATTTATAATAGAAAAAAAAATCAGCTGTATAAGAACAGCTATAAGATGTGTAACGTCTTTATGAACATTAAAAATAGAATTGAACATTAAACAATTCAAGTAATTCAATCTAAAATTCGAGTAATTAAATCAAAAAAAATTCGAGTAATTCGATTTAAAAAATTCAAGTAAATCAATTTACGATAGAAAAAAAAGCGCTGCAAGATGTGTAACTTTGATTTAATTACTCGAATTTTAGATTGAATTACTTGAATTTTATTAATAAATAAAACGATTTTAATCTGGCTGGTGACAATGAGGGAAAATATGTATGATGTGAGTTTACTGTGTGGAGTAGTCGTTATTATTCGTCATAGTTAATTACAATTCAATTTAATTCATCCATTCAAATACAAAAGATTAACTTACACCTAGGCTTACTCAACTAATTACAAATAGTATATATATATAAGCCTGGTGGACGATTCTCGGTGTAGATGTAGAATTACTTGAACTGGCTTGGCTCGCTCGTACTTGTATGACTCACACTGCAACTGGTTGACTGGCGTTCCTGGTTGGCTGCACTGCACTAGCTAAACTAGTCTCGATTACAAATTAACTCCGCATTGGACTCGCGGCACAATTTCATACAATCTGAAATAAATCGCGGTACAAAGTGACGTGAGCTCCACACACCGAATAAGATGATTTGAATCGCACAGAGGCCTCCGCGGGCTCAATATATACCATGAGATTGTGCACAATTTTTGGGAGAAAATACCTGTCAGCACCTGCTCGTCCGTGAGAACCCGATGACAGCCTTTGCTAATTTTTAGCGGATTACTAGGTTTATTGTTTTTCCGGCTTAGCCGACATCGCCTCATCTTGACCTCGATTTCAATCTATCTGTTGGATTGCGTATCTATTTCACACTTTAAGAAATATCCTCTCACAGAGTGAACTTTCACAATCGCTGTTTCATTATTTTGTCATACATTATTTTTATACATTTTAATAATTTTTTATAATAAAATAAGGGTGACGTGACATAGCTTTCGACGAAAACTCCGGAGTCAATTTTTTTCAGAAAGTACTTTTTGAGACGAACAAAATGATTCCAACCACGTCTCTGACGAGTCATACTCTTTTGCAGAATTTTTCAAAAATCGCCAAAAAACAGCGAAAAAAACCACGTGTTTCGACACTCAAATTTAGGAAAAGTCTTCTTTTTATGTTATTCAATAACATATATTTTTTCCAGATTTTTTGAAATATCGCCGCGCACGTTTTTTTTTAAAAAGTAGGAGAATGACTCATTTACAATAATGAGAATAAGATTATAATATTCTTATTCTTAGTCGCAAGGAAATAAATAGAGATTTTCGGATAAAAAGTGAAAAATACGTATAACTTTTGAACAGAATCAGCTAGGATTTTGATTCGAACGGTTTTTTTCATCTGTGATTGACCGAATAAACAGTGGTGCAATCAATTTTTGTTTTCATTTTGATGCAACCTATCGCGGCTTCAGACCCACCGTGCGCTCTCTAGAGAGGCCTAAATTTTCAATCCACCAATCAAAAACCCATACCAGCAGCAGAAGAGATCAAGATAAAATAAAATGCAATTAAAAAAATGTGATCAGAAGCTGTAATATTATGTGTACTCCATTTCTAATTCTGTGATACCTTTTGATGTTTTTTTTAAAGTTATTATTGCTTTGTGGGTAATACTATAGTGGTTGTGATTGCGCAAATAAAACTAAAAACAAAAGCCATTAATTATTATACAGGATATATATATGTGTGGGTCAGATTCAGAATTTTTGAAATAAACCTGTGGACGAGGTCCACGGATTTTCCTGAAATGTTGGTATGTTATATGTAGTACATCATAAAAGGGTCCCAAAAACAAAATCTTAGACCCCCCCTCCCCCTACCCGTTACAAACGTCTATTTTCTATTTATATTTATTCTGAAACCCTGAAGTAATTTAAAAATCTGACGAAATTCACGAAGGTACTTTTCCACAATCCAAACAACCTTGAATTTTTTCAGATTTTTCGAGTGCTTCAGGCCTTCAGAAAAAATCATTGAAAATTTAAATTATTTCATTTTTGGTGAAATGGTTCGATATACCAGACCGGAGTATTTTTTTCTTAATTCTGACACTAAAAAACGATTCCTTGAATTCTCGCAGAATTTTTCATTCATGCCAATTAAGCCAAGAGCTTAAACACCGCTTATTTTAACGAAAATAATTTTTTAGGGCGATACGGAGCCTAAAAAATTTTTCTCATTTTTTTCTCATTTTGTTTATCAAAAAACATGATCCCAAATTTTTTCAAATTTTTCAATTGAAGGCATAGCGTCTAGAGCCGAAAAACGCTATTTTTAACAAAAAAAGGTTCCTAGAACCCAATGGTTCCAGTAAAATAATTCGAAAATATTTTTTTTAATTCCTTGTCAAATTTTAATAAATTTTGACCGTTTCAAGTTTTCGATTGAAGCCTCCTAGCTCATTCTAGAGCATAACAAAGACTAATGCGAAATTCTGAAGACATTTGAAAACCACTGCCAATTTATTGGCAGATAGCTTCCTAATAAAAAATGATATCAATGAAGGGGTCTGATTGTTGAAAGACAAATTTGTATTTTATTTTTGTGTACAGAACTATAAAAAAACTTAGAGATTTCTATAATTTTGTAAAAGATTCCCTTGTAAAAGTTTCCCTTGCTCATTTTCACGCTACGTATCTCCGTTCAAAGGTACACTGGATCCAGATGTCCGCTCTTGCTCTACGCAGGAGCAAAAATACAACTTTTTTTTTTAATTCTATCTTTCTTTATTTTCGGCGAATCTTTAAGTTTTTGATCTTAAATTAAAGCTTGACTGCTCTGCTTTCATAATACCGAACAAAAATATGCAAATTCGTATATGTATAAACCAAAATACTAATACATTTTTTTTAATAAAGTTAAAATTTTTTTTATAGTTAAAACTTTTATCTACAAATTTCAAAAATAAAATTTCTAAAAACCATATATATTTTCCTACATACTAAAAATTTCCTTCATTTATATACCGTCTTCTACCGAAAATAAGCCGTACCAAAAATAGTCAATTTTTCGGGTCTCGAAAGAATATAAGGCATGTTCCGAAAATAAGGCGTACTTGTCAACATAATTTCTGTTTAATATGTAAACAAGTTTAGTGTTAATTGAGCCAGCACAGAAATGGAATCAAGTGTGAAGTCAAGAAAGTCGTATACCGTTAATTTTAAAAAGAAAATCGTTGAAGAGTCAGAAGGAAAAAATCTTGTTGCGTTTTGTAAAGAAAAACGTTTAGAATATCGACTAGTGCAAAAATGGCGCAGTACATACAGAAGTCTAGCAATCAGGGCAGAGTATGGTCATGGCGATAAGCGTAAATGTGGCTCAGGCTGGAAGTGTCTTTATCCAGAGCTAAAAGATTGCGTGTTTGAATGGATTTTAAATCGAAGAATGAATTGTTTGGTTGTGACAAGGGCTGATATATCCAAATTTGCTATGAAAGCTTTGGTATGAAAAATGAAAAAGTGAATTTCTACATTTTTGTTCTTAAATTAAAGCTTTACTGTTCTGCTTTCATAATACAGAAAAAAATATTCCGTGAATCTCTATGTTTTTACTCTTAAATTAAAGCTGGTAAAATTCCTTGCCTACCTTCACGCTACTTGTCTCAGTTCAAAAGTTACACTGGTTCCAGACCGCCGCTTTTGCTCTATAAAGGAGCCAAAATATAACTTTTCACTTTGAGTTCTAACTTTTTTTATATTCTTTGAATTCTACGTTTTTTAGTCTTAAATTAAAGCTTGGCTGCTCCGCTTACACTATACCGAACAAAAAATAATAATAATTCCTTCATTTATACATGAAAAAATCGAAAAAAAACCCAGTTTTCAACACGATACAATAAAGCATAACTTTTTAACTACTCGTTGAATCCTAAAATAAGTTTTTGGCGCTTCATGCGACACACAAATCCTTCAAAACAAACCGAAGGCTCATCTATAATCCCTCATTTCGTTAAAAACCATAGCTGCACCCGTTGAGAAATATACTATTTTTAGATTCTTTGAGGCTCCGTATCACCCTAAAACGATTATTTTCGTTAAAATAAGTGGTTTTTCAGCTCTTGGGTGGCAAATGAAAAATTCTGCGAAAATTCAAGGAATCGTTTTTTAGTGTCAGAATTGAAAACAAAATACTTCGGCCTGGTATATCGAACCATTTCACCAAATATAAAATAATTTAAATTTTCAATGATTTTTTCTGAAGGACTGAAGCACTCAAAAAATCTGGAAAAATTCAAGGTTGTTTGAATTGTTGAAAAGTACCTTCGTGAATTTCGTCAGATTTTTTAATTACTTCAGGGTTTTAGAATAAATATAAATAGAAAATAGACGTTTGTAACGGCTGTGGGGGGTAGGATGGGGGAGGGGGTCTAAAATTTTGGTTTTGGGACCCTTTTATGATGTACTACATATAACATACCAAAATTTCAGGAAAATTCGTGGACCTCGTCCGCAGGTTTATTTAAAAAATTTGGAATCTGACCCATATACATGGCAGGATTGGCAACTCGTACATAGGCAGAGAGCGCGATATTGATGAGATAAGCACGCTTTTGCTTCCTTTTGCAATGTATGATTGGCAAAAGTTAGTGGGGTGCGTCGGGCAAAAAGTAGCGAAGAGTGAGATCGCCAAAAAGACTCAAAGATATTCTTGAAGGATGGGGGGAGGGGGCGAGTGCATGATCGAAGCAGTATTGATATTTTCTTTCTACCAATGAAAGGTTGATTACTGATAATAATGTCAGTAGGACTGCTGGTGTCCTTACTATACTTTATAAACTTAGTGTTATCTGAATGTGGGTTTGGCTCCCGTTGAAGCGAGGCATATTATGGGGATGTTATTATTATGGATCAGCTGGATTTTATCGTAGTACATAAATGAGTGTGGTGAGATGTCTCCGGTAGCTGTTATATCTATTGCAGAAGATCGATCATACGATGCAAACTCGCCCATATAGTTATTATTAATATTAGCCAGATTGGACATGTAATCTCGCGTGAGTTTAATGATGTGCTTATTAATGCGCGGTATGCCAGCTCTGTTATACAGGGCGCTATTACTGCAGTAAGGCTCGTTCGTAGAATCATGTCTGCAATACATGTGCAATGAGGACCTGAGGCATGCGCGCTAAAATTTATTTATTTTTTCTATGGTTTAGGCACTGCAATTCCACCAGATAGAAGAAGCATATGTGATGATTGGTCGGATTAGTGGCAAATAGCATATGATTTTGGCTTTATGATTGAGGTATTTGTCGTAGAAGAGATTCGATAGTGCTTTAAATGCTGTTTGGACTCGTTTCAATTGGTTATTGATATGATAAAGCATTCTGACCAGGTACTCAAAGTGTACCCCCGGCATTTGACAAGTTTTTTTTTGGTATTGTATGATCGACGTTATTTTGTTTTATAGTTACTTTAATTTCTTTGATGGCTGAAAGTTTTTGGCGGAGATTAGGTTAAGAGGTCTATGAAAAATTATGAATTCGCACTTGTTTGGGTTAAATTTAAGATTCCAATTTGTGTAATAATTATTAATTTCTGCGGTTAAATGTTGCATTTAGCGTTCAATAATTCGGGGGTCCTTGTCGGTTACCAGCAAGACGTAGTCATCTGCGATAGCCAGTGAGTACGTGCCGCCAACATGGTTCAGACCTGCCAAATTACATACTCCATGAGTAAAGATATTAAACAGAATTGATGAATTGACTGTACCGTGCATTAAGCCCTCCGTAATGTTGAATGTGTAGTCTGATTTGATGCTGCCATTCCAGATCACGAAGTCATGGTTCGATAACATACTGTAGATGATTCGTATGAGGTCTGAGGGGTCGTTTTTTGATATTATATATATATAGCAATCCTGCATTCCAAACCGAATCCAATTCTTTTTCCAAATCGATGAGACAGGTGCTGACTAACTCGTTTCTGTGCAAGTGCAAGTTAATAAGATGGGAGAATCTATGAACAGCGTGCATTGTAGACTGTTTGTGTTTAAAACCAAATTGGTTATGCGAGGTTATCTCGTGGGCATAGGTGAAGTTTGAGATAGAGTTATGTAGTAATAGCAATAATCTTCGGAGGGAGGTGCTTGAAAACAATTGGTGTTATGTTGTCAAGACCTGTTGAAGTTTTATTAAGGAGGGATTTGAAAATAGAGTTGGTTGGGCAAAAGTATGAAAATAAGGAATTATTTGCCGAGGTAGTGGGGTTATGAACCTTGCGCACAGTGCCGAAAGGCTAAAATAGCAAAAATGAGCTATTTTTAGATGCAAAGGCCTATTTGGCAACTTTTTTAACATTTTTTTAGGGCTCAAAGAGGTCATTTTATGTTGAAAATGTAGATTGATATTAAATTGTGGATTATATCACAAAAATGACAAAGAGAAGTGAATTGGTGTATACTTCCCTTAAAATCTCCGTCAATAATAAATAATAAAATTTTCGATATTTTTTTTTAACCGTCTCATTCGATTTTATATATATTCAAGAGTATTCAGTTAAAATTGTAAGCCAATCCGAGCACAATTAACCAAGATATGACCATTTTAATGCACGCCCGATTTTTTCGTATTTTAGCGTCACTTGAATATTTAACACTCTTTCATTTCTGTGGAAGCATGAATGGACTTGACACTAAAAATTTCGATCAATATATTTTTCGGTATATAAACAGAGACTTTTATGACTACACTAGTTGTGTATTTCATTTGCTTACATTTAACCAAGCCAATGTTTGTGAGATCAGTATAAATACCACTTAGTAACAGTTAGCAACAATTCTAAATATTTCCCCAAGCCTTCAAAAAAACCAGCATTAAATTTTTGTTTTTTGATTGAAAATGATTGAATTTCCTTTCAAAAATGCCAAGAAAAATTAATCAAAGTGAAAGGGCAACCACTGCAGCCCATTTAAGACGTTTGAAAAAACGAGTTCCCCCGCATAAACGAAAGGCAGAAGAAGAGACTCTATCTAGTACTTCATCGGAAAAAATTAAAACTAGTACAGCTCAAAATATAGCAGTCAATTTTGAATAGCATTATACAATTTTAGATTTCTTTTTAGTTTTTACAAGTCCATCAAATTTATTGAAATGTGCTCAGAGTAATGGAAAAATTGAATTTCAAAAGTGCCAAAAGGAAGGACTGGGATTCAATATTAAACTTACTTGTGAAAAATGTAAGCGTCGGTTTTTGAATTCTAGTGATCGAATCGCATCGGGCCCTTACGAAATAAATACCAGATTTGCTTTTGTGATGCGTATATCAGGCCCAGGATTACCAGCATGCAATAAATTTTGTGGATAAATGGACTGGACAAGTAATTTTTTTAACTAAAGCTGCATATAACTCTTATATGAAAAAAATATGTGAAACCACAAAATCGGTTACAAATTTTTTTTAACATCTGCCATACAAGAAGAAAGAAATGCTACATTAGCTGAAAACACTTGTCAAAATTCATCAGAGTTGACAGTTTCAGGGGATGGAACTTGGAAAAAAGAGGGTTTTCCTCTTTGTATAGTGTTTCGTCGTTGATTGGCTACTACACAGATAAAGACGATGACGTACTAGTAAAAAGTGCGTTTTGTCACGAATGCAAATATTGGGAAAACCAATTGAATTCTGCTGAATATGAAGAGTGGAAAGAAGAGCACGTAGATAACGGAAAATGCTCAGCGAATTGTGTTAGATCTTCTAGTGGAATGGAAGTCGAGGCAATAAAAGAAATGTTCCAAAGGTCTATGAAAAATTAAGTCAAGTATCGAAATTACATGGTGATGGGGATTCCAAGACATACACCGGTGTAATAAATTCCTAAAACCATACGATGAAAATTTCATTATAAATAAAAAAGAGTGTGTTCGACACGTCCAAAAAAGAATGGGCTCTCGTTTACGAGATATTGTAAAAAATACAGTAGTTGATTCCAAAACTTCAACCGGAAAAATAATAAAAAAAAAATTACTCTCTGGTAAAGGCAAGCTAACTTGCAAGATGATAGATAAATTAACAGTTTATTATGGATTAGCGATCCGCTGGAATCATGAGTCTGTAGAGAAAATGAAAAATGCGATTTGGGAGACTTATCATCACTGCAGTTCGACCGCCAAAAACTTCGCATGAAAATGTCCAGGTGGTGAAAACTCATGGTGCGAATGGCAAAAAGCCTCAGCTGAAGGAAAATTGAAAAATTTTAAACACAGTTATACTGCTTTACCAAATTAAGTTTTAGAAGCCGCAAGACCAAATTATCAAGATTTAAGTCTACTCCAGAGATGTGTTGAAAGTTGAGGCTAACAATCTCCTCTTTGATGTGATCGGTTCAGTAATCACCACGAATTCCTTTTATGACTATGTTTTGTGTTTTAGGTGTTTAGAGTAGATGTGAAATACCTAAGCTTTTTTCGAGTTAGCTGGTCTTTTATCTTGTAAAAAGCGGTCATCGTCTTCGAGTGGAACGTGAATTCATCATCGCTCTTTTTCTTAAAAGTGAATCTTTCCTTTAGATCGGGTAGATCTATGATTATTTGATTGACCGTGGTGAATGTGGTTTCCGTCACGTGAATAGAAGGTTGTCGCACAGTGGATAATATTCCGTTTTGTGGCGGGTTGATCACTTCTCTCAGCGTGGCATTGGATTCATCATCCTGACGGTCCGCATTTCCGTTTGCAAGAGCATCAATCTTGTTTGGTGATCTGATTGGAGGTGACATATGTTGCTGGTGAGACCGTGTAGGTTTTTTTGGGTACATGCCAGATCTCGTTGCTATTGTGGTCGGATTTGGCTTTGTTAGTGCTTGAATTTCCGTTCCTTCGGATTCTTTTTGTGCAGTGACTGAGCTGGGTTTATTGATCTTATCATTTTTTTTACGTAGCCTGCTTTAAGAGCTTATTCATATTGTATAAATTCTTTGATGTTGGCCTTCCTCTGGACGGTGTAAAGAGGGGCTCCGGTGTCTTCGTAAAAATTGGAAAGATATTTTCGGGACTAGGGCAGTTCCCGGCGATAGTGGTAGAAGAGCCAGGAGGTTGATCCATAGGTTTTTCAGTAATACTATGTATACAAACTTTCACTAAACACACGAGTTGACGGTAGCGTCAGAGACGACAACATAGGTGCTGTTGGTTCAGTTCTCGGTGATGATCGGTGTTGTAAGAGAAAAGAGGTGGGGAGTCTTGGAAATGTAACGGTTAAAGAGTATTTTCCTTGTCAACGATGTCCTTGGCTGTGAGTACGGAGAAGCTCTCAATTTATTTTTCCTTTTACATTAACGAATTGACCCACAAAAATACGGTGTGAAATACCCCCCCCCCCCCCCTTAATACTATTTATTTACATTATACGTGTTACAACTTGACTTGACTTGTTAAATTGTTGGTTTGTGTCTAGTCCGTGCTACACTTGCGTTTTTATTTCGCTCGTCTAATTACGACACGTACCGGAGCCTACTCTCGTGCATACATCAATTTGCATAGATATCTCAAATTTTTGAATAGTAATTTCACCATTAAAAATTCTAATTTTATATATAGATTTTCAGCGGTTTTATAGTCATTGGACAGATTTGAAAAATAGAGAATTTCATCTGTTTTTAATGAGCGCACAGAAGAATCTTCAGCCATGCAATACTTCCAATTTTATGGTTATCTTTCACAGCAACAAAATATGATGCAAGATTTTATTAGAACAAGTACATATCAACGAGCTATTCTTGGAAATACATCTGACTTTAAAGATAAGGTAGTTTTGGATGTTGGTGCTGGTTCTGGGATTTTATCTTTTTTCGCTGCTCAAGCTGGGGCGAAAATTGTCTATGCTGTGGAAGCAAGCAATATGGCTCATCATGCAAAAACCCTCGTTGATGCTAATAACTTATCAGATAAAATAATTATTATTGCTGGAAAAATTGAAGAAATTGTCATACCTGAAAAAGTTGATTGTATTGTAAGCGAGCCTATGGGATACATGTTATACAATGAAAGAATGTTGGAAACTTACTTACACGCTAAAAAGTGGCTAGCTCCAGGTAATTACTTTCACTTTTTAAATATATTTAATATTCACTTTTGTTATTGTAACAAGCGCCCCTGGTAGAAATCATTTTTTTGGCCATTTTCCACACAATTAAAATGTAACCTGACCAAAAACTGGGCAAGCGAATTGGCGATTATTAATCTCTAAATGAAACGATTTTTTGACCAGTTTACCGCCAGGAAAAATATTTTAGTAGAAATGTCCAAAAAATGTCCAAAAAATGTTGTACATCAAAATACCCTGGATTTATGAGGTACAAGAAACTCCCCAAAAAATGGGTAAGAAATATTCTAAATTGGTCAAAAAATGCCCCGAAACCAGCTTCTTTTTAGCTGAGTATATATTATTATTGGGAATGTGTTCGTTCATAAAAATAATAAACTACAATAATAATTTACATTTAAAAAAATAATTTATTTATGTGTGATGATATAACTTTATGCATTAATCTTTAAAATTATTTATAAAATTTTGTTCCAACTCGTTTAGTTCCGACACTTCAGACCATCCAGAAACATTAGTAAGTACTTTACTCAATGCTGACGTAAACTCTCCATCACTAATGGAAAGATTTGATAGTTTACGTCTTGATTTTATTGTACCTGAAAATTGTTACAGTTATATTTATCAATATGAATAACTATATAATATGAAAATTGTATATAAAAAATTACCTTCAATGAGTTGATAAAAGTTTGTAGTATTCATTATTTTCTTATTTTGGTCTGTTTTACGGCACTAAATTGTGATGCCACACGCTTGTGCAAAAACATTTCAACATTGAGACCATGCACTTCGAAATTACCAGGCTGCTGTCGACTCCAGACAGTAAAACTGTATTCTATAAAACATAAAATTAAACAATTTAAAATCTAAATAACATAAAAAACATAAACATAAAATTTTAATTACTCACAAATTTTAAACATAAATTTAACATAATAAGTTGAGACGATAGGCATATTGTAAATGCATTGCTCAATTTATAATAATAAAATAATAATAATTATAATTATAAATTTTAATATTTTTTTATAGCACTTGTATTAATATTGAACTTTAAAACTTTCTACAGTATTTTTTACATAAGTTATGTAGAAGTGTAAATAATTGTATTATACAAGCTTATACAATTATATTTTTTAGCAATGCATTTACAGTAGCCTAGCCTCATTGTAGAAGAGCCTTGGTAACTCGACACATTGAAGAAAGACCTGTAACCGGTGTAATATAATCAGTGTTGTCGGAAAGACGCCTTAACTCGTCTGCTGCGCGCCGCAGCTCGACGCAGCGAGTCTGCCTTTACCGGCCTAGGTAGTGTAGCCAACCTACAAATCTGCTTCACCACATCTGCAAGAAACAAATCTGCTTGACCTTTTTCAATATAAAATCTGAGACACGAGAACAAAATTGTTTTAGATGTTTAAAATGTACAATTCATTTAATAGAAAATTACATTTCTAAATACCCGAAATGTATGCTTTTATTTTTGAAGAGATTCGGCATTGATAATAATAAAAGTTGCCAGCAAATTTACATGCCTGATGTCATGGATTTAAATATTTTTAAGTGAGTCTTGATTCTATAAGCTTTTACTAATTTTTTTACTTATAATATTAATATTAATCATGAAAATATTTACATCTTCTAATGTGTCTTTAAAAACAACTTATAAACTGAGAAATTTTAAAACGATTCATCGGGGCCATTATACGACATTTTTCCATAAAAACAATAAATCGTTCCATGCTGACGATAATGTTATAGAAGCTGTACAGTACAAAAATTTATTGAATGACAAAATAATTCAAAAAAATATATATTTTATTATTTATGCGAGACAAAATTAAAAGCATCAAAGTTTAATAAACTTTCAAATTTCATCATTGTCGTTTTATTATAAATGTTTTTAAACTACTTATATTTAGCATACCAACAGTTATAGTGAACATATTATATATTCTTATTACTTATATATAAAGTGAAAACTGCGTAAGTTGGCTACACTACCTAGGCCGGTAAGGCAGACTCGCTGCGGCGAGCTGCGGCGCGCAGCAGACGAGTTAAGACGTCTTTCCGACAACACTGAATACAATGCACGAACAGCAGACAACAGCTGTCACTTGCTGCATATGTACTTCTTTCATGTGGTGTTATGATTGTTATTTAAATTAAATATATGCTTCAAATACTTACAACATCAGCTTTAAATTGTTGGTTTGTGTCTAGTTCGTCGTCAAATTTTTCAAAATCCTCTATAGTTTGTATAGGAATTTTATAAGGATATCTTTCCATCAGCTGAGCTTTAGTAACTGTGTCGACTGTTGAGTTTCCTTGAGTTTGTTGCAAAGTGATTTTTATGGCAGAAATATCTTCTTGATTGTTTATTACTTCAGCTTTGACTTCTAATAAGGTTCTCTGAATACTTTTCAAATAACCTAAAACATATTTATGTTGGTAGTATTGTGAATCTCATAGTATACTTCAAAAAAATTTTGAAAGATACATACTATTTCTATTTCATTCTATTTCAAATGCAGATTTGTAATTGTGACCAGTGACTATAAAGAGAAAACAATTATTTTAATGATTCTTTTCGCTATACTATGAAAAATAAACTTACTTGAATCATTCTTGTTATGCTTATTAAGAAGTTCAGATCTCATATGGGTTTTACCATTTTTTGAAGTTATTGATGATCCTATGTGACCAGTAACTAAAATGTTAAAAAAACAATAATATTAAGTGCCTTTAAATAAATAGTTAAAAAAAAAACTTACATTTATTAATGTTTCTGCTTTTTGACTGAGAGGAATTTGAGGTTTACCATGAACTCGTACACTTTTAGAAATTGTCTGTGTATCAGTGGCGTATCCAGTGACTGCAATATTAAAATAAAAATATTAAAACGTCTTTTTAGCTTTGCATAATATAATATTCTTACATGCATGAGACGTTTTAGAAATTTCAGATCTCTGATGATCTTGTACATTCTTTGAAAATGTTGGAAGCTGAGAGTAACTACTGACTGTAAAGTTTAAAATCAATTATGTAAGAAATCCTACAAATGAAGCATTATAAAGAATATATACATTTATTTAAAATACCAGCTGTTTCAGCTTTATCGCCTTGGTTACTTTTAGCTTTTGTTTTTTTAGAAACATATTCTTGTAAAAGTCCCAAATCATCAGAGAGAGTCATGTAAATCCAATTGAGAGTTTTTCTTATCTATAGTGCGCACATTTCTATTTTTTTGAGATAGCATCAGGAACTGTGAGAATATACATAATTAGTTATAAGTAGTAGTACATTAGTGTAATTAAATTTAACACTTACAGTTAGTTATGTCTCTTAATGATGAAGGATTCGACTCTATTTCCTGTTGGAGAGCATTGTAATCAAGCAGGTCATTCGTGTCACTATTATTTGAATAATTGGAACTTGATTGAGGCAGTAAAGCTTCCAATTGTTCCATTGAATTGATATCAACAATTTTTCCATTATTTAATGACCCTGTAAATCAAACAAACATGTATAAAAAATATGCTAGATTAAAATAAAGTTGCTAGTATCAAATTAAGAAACTGTAAAGTTAATGAACATACCCTCAAGTTATGGATTTCGTGAGACTTGTATTACTAAGACTTGTTCTTCATTGTTAGCATTAGAAGTAGTAGTATTTATAGTATTAGCAGTCATAGAACCAGGAAAAATGTTTTGCGAGCAACCTGTAAAATAGAAATAATATAAAAAATGAAGCACATAAAAACCTTTTGTTTATGTGATTAGATATGAGTTACTTTTTTTAGTCACTGGCTCAAGCGATTTGGCAAAATTAGATGTAGATTCTGGCAGTTTTCTTTTTCTAATAGACTCTGTTTCCCTCTCCTCTGCATCTGTCGTACCTTCCTCTGATTGAAAAGTCAGTGCAGTGTCTTCAGATTCCAAAACTTTGCACTTCTGAAGGGCTTCGTTATAAGTATCTATTATTAATTCAAACAGACAGAATTAACATGATTATGAAAAAAATTGTTGTTGGAAAAATTGAATAATATGAACTAATGGATGCAATTCGCAATCACCTGCTTTTGCTTTCAATTTTATAGTGTAAGTGGACCACTCATCAGGAGCAGGCATGCAATGAATCAAATAATTTTCCAGCTCATCGTACTGCGAAGAATCCGGATATTTTGTCTTTAGTTTATTGTTTTGCTTGGAATAAGACACCCAAGATTCCAAAACGATATCAATGTTTTTTTTTGCTGGCTTACGACCTCTTGTTACAAACTCCACCACATAATATGTTGGAATAGATGCAGCATCAGGCATTCGGCATTCTGTAATAATAATGTAAATAATAATTAATTTAGGTTGGGTAAAAATTAATCAGATAAAAACAAAATATAACAACACAGAGGTTAAGAGGACAAAAGGGTTAATAAATATTAAGGTTAAGAGAAAATGATAATGTCAAATTAGGAAGGTAATCCAAGTTATTATGTAAACAATACATGTGAAAAATTTACTTCAATTTGAACTTTATAATGTATTTAGCTTTTGTTACTTACTTTTTTCAGTTAGAGTCTTCTGAGTATGAGAAATTCGATGTACAGACAGATAACAGACACTTTGTTGTAACTATCAGGTTAACAATTGACGAAGGACATTTTTTGAGCATTTAAAATTGGCACTCTAATGACAAATCGGTACACACCAAAGTTGGCGCACATGCGCATTCATAACCTCCGTTTTTTAAATTTTATATGCATCGATCAGTCGATTATGATGTTATTAGTTATTAGTTATTATTATTAATTATACTGCAGTTTAATGAAATAACGGTATAACAAATGAATGCATTTCATCTTTATCAGCATAATTGAGGCGTAAATTGAAAAGTTTTGACTCCACTTGATCGATTAAAATGAAATTTGTTTTTTCAATAATATTTTCGTCAATTTCAAAGCAATTAGAAGATGCCAATGATGTTACTGGTAATGAATATACCAGATCATTACGTTTGATTTTCAAAATTCTAACTTTCAAATGTATTTTACCCTTATGGTTGAAGATTCTATCAATTTTTGCCACTTTATTTTTTTTCAAAAGTACAGTATTATCTGGTTCTTTTGTTGACAAATAGTTTTGTTGATAGCTTATACTTAATATTTTCGTATCCGATTTTTGTTTAATTATGAATATACTATGAGGCTCGACAGTTTTAGTTTGATCATGTATACTTTGCTCTGTATGCAATCTTCGGCAGTATTGAGCAATTTTTCGGTTTGGAGAAAATAAAATTCGTTTGATTTTTCTTAATTCATTTTCAAATGGAAACGCACTCAAAGAATTGAGGTCTGCTTGATAATATTCTACATCATCAGCTAAATGATAAACAGAATGAACATTCAGACTTACAAATGACTCGTGATAAACCTCTTCAGCTTGGTCAACAAAATTATTAAGCAACTGTCGTGCTTGATTTATATTTTCCACAGCGTTGTTGCTTGACAGCAATCTACAGCCCACATGAAGTAATAATAAATGACTTCGTACTTTTGAATCGATGATTTTTTTTGTCACAAATGGGCTTAAGTATAATAAAAAAAATCTCAATTCAGTAGCTTTGTATTTTTCATACCATTCTGTCGGTCTAATCTTTCGATGAAATTCATGAGGTATATCTTTTTTGATCATTTTTACTCTTCGATTTAATTCTTTTTTCTGAGAATCCTTAATTTGACTTTTGTGTCACTTTTCATCCAGAAGTCTAAAATTCTAAACATAACCCCTGAATAAATCAGATGCATTGGATCAAGGACAAACTGATGAATAATATTAATCTTTGGATCTATAGAAAGAAATGGTGTACTTCCATTGTGATGATTTACATGAGTAAATTCCCGAAAAGATGCATCTGTACGTTTTAAACATTGTGTACCTAAAAAAACTACGGTTTTATCAACTCTGCGTCCTATCACAGTGCATCGCTCGCATCCTACAAAGCACGTATGTCCTTTAATATTTTTTAAAAATGCTCTTGCTGGTGCATCACAAATAAATCGTAAGTCAATAAATACATTAAAGTGTATGTTTCCGATGTCGACCCCATTCAAGAGCAAGTCATTTATTTCTCTAATAAAAGGTCTTAAATAGTCATCTAAGGATTCTGGTTTAGAATTACCATCAAAAACAGCAACAGAAAATGGTTCATAGATATCTAGAGAATGCCTCACTTTGCATAAAATTGGCCATAATGATCTGGAACTAGATTTATTTATCTTCACTCCATCTATGTTGAAATCTAATTTTATCATTTTATCATTATGTAAATTTGGATTGATATAAGTAGTGAGACCTTATGCAACGGTTAAATACACAAATTCTCCATCTGTACCATCGTGGCTCTTCATTGCTTCTATTTTATACTTAGCATTTGTACTACCTAAAAAGGTTTTGTGTGATTTAGGTAGTTGCGGTAATAAGCGTTGTCTCAAAATTGCTAAAAGACTATCCAAATGATTGTTTGGTAATCGAGCTTGTACTGACCACTCTTTCAGAGCAGCAATTTCTGAAGGTTCATCATCTTCTTCCCCTTGTTCACATTCTTCATCTTCTTCACCTTGTTCATCTTCTTCATCTTCTTCACATTCTTCACCTTCTTCGTCGTCGTCCGATGACGATGGTTCAAAAGATATATCACTTATATTGATATTTAAATCATCTTCGTCGCGCGCATTACTGAACTCATCATCACTGCTTTCTTGACTGTCATTATTTATGTTATAATCATTAAATGTGTCGTGCAATTCGTCATAACACGTATGATTATGGACAGTATGATCAAGCTCTATTTGTTCTTGCACACCCTGTTTTAATTCTTCTCCTGTAGAATAATTATTTCCACGATTAGAAACACTACACGTAATTCTCTGGTTTATACGAGTATATTCCTTTTTAAGAAGTCGATGTTTTTTTACTCTTTCGGTATTTGTGTTAGGCATCTTTTCAACAGCTGAAATGTATATTCGCAGACACTACACTCACTCTCACAATTATGTAAGTGACTGAACTAATCCAAACATCAACAAATCAGCTTGAAGCATTTGTTTACCAGTTGGTTATGTTGTCTATATTATATGGCTAAGAATCAGTACTATAATTAATCGAATGATATTTATGGTTATTAGGTGATAAGGTTAAGTAACGATTATCATGGCCAGCAACAAAGCAGTTCTTTAGCATTTTTTGGCTAGTACCGACATTTAATGCACATTTTCTGGCCATTAATGGACTTGATTTTTATAAGGAGACACCTCTCTTGTTGGATGCTGCAACTAACAAGCAATTTATTTTCTAGCCAATACGAGACTAGTTATTTGATAGTTTTATGAGTACATTTTTTCAACATTTATGTTGGGCATTAACTGGTCTCCAGGCTATAATAAATGTTATGGTTTCTACCAGGGGCGTCATGCTTGTCACGGTTCTTCCTCCTTTTCAGCGTAATCTACTGTAATCATCAAGAAATACTATGTTTTATTTACGGTAGTAGACAAAGGTAACCATATTTTGTGTTTTCTCATAGAGGAAGCTTTGTGATGAACTCCATTCCGGCTTCCGTATATAATCATCGTCGGGTATATTTAATGATATTTCTATATACTAGATCGAATTTCTGACACGTGTTGGTATATGTGTGTTGTGTGTGTGTGTGTGTGTGTGTGTGTGTGTGTGTGTGTGTGTGTGTGTGTGTGTTTTTTTTTTTGTGGACGTGGGCAGAGTGAACTCTGCAGCCAGTGGCCCTTCGAAACGAGTACCCCACCGGGAATCGTCGTTAAACATTACTTCGGTGGGGACTCTATAGACCTTTTCTGCTACATCTGTGTCTTTTCCGTACATCCCCCGTCCACCTTACGGTGATTAGGGGCTCGGGAACCAGAAGCATCGTCCGGATCGCTTTTACGCCTCTTGTGCCTCTTGCTTCAGTCTGGAGACGACTGATTGCGCGAAAGATGCTACCGCCATCCAATTTCCTGCGGTTTCGAGCATGAGCCTGACGATGTTTTCAGGCTCAATTTCTTCTTGGAGAACTTGTTTGAGTCTCTCCCTCTCTTCGTGGAATCGCGGGCATTGAAGGAACACATGCTCCGCGTCTTCTACTGTGATTGGGCAGGCCGGGCAGAGTGCGCTAAGGGTGTTATCATAGCGCTGGCTATGGCTTCTGAAGTAGCCATGCCCGGACAAGTGTTGTGTGAGATGGTAGTCCACTTCTCCATGTCCCCTCTCGACCCATTCCGTGATGTTCGGGATTAGCCTGTGTGTCCATCGGCCCTTTGAGGCCCGGTCCCACCGGTCCTGCCACCTGTTCAGCGTCTCTTCTTCTTCCTCCTTGACATCCTCGGGGCGGCGCTGGTATATGTGCGCTCACTCATCCGCTAGTAGTGCCAGCGGTGGTACGCCGGATATCACGTACGTCGCGTCGTAGGAGACGTGTGGTCGCCCGCTGATCACGCGCAGGCAGGCTCGTCGATGTACCGACTCTGCCTGGCGTATGTAGGCCTGCATCTCCGTCGCGCATCTCCAGATGGGTGCTCCATACAGGAAAATCGAGTCAACGACGTGGGCATAGAGCTCGCGTCGGCTACTTCTGTTCTGCTGTCCACCGCGGTGTTGGGCATGATTTTCGCGAGGGCTCCAGCCACTTTTGCTGCCTTTTCGCTGACGATTCGGAGATGTTGGTCGAACCTCAGCCTGGAGTCGATGTGTAGGCCCAGGTAGCGGATGCAGAGGGTCGACATCATGCTGCAGTCACCCACTGTGATGGTGATGGTCTCCATTTTCTTCCTGCTACTGATGAGAAGGGCCTCGGTCTTGTGGTCAGCCGTTTCTAGGCTGAGATCTTGAAGCGCGCCACGCACCTGCGCGATGGCAGAGTTCAGATCGTGTTCGATCTGCCACAAGTGCTTGGCCACGACCACCAGGGCGATGTCGTCCGCGAAGCCTACGATCCTTACGTTGCCTCTGAAGTTGAGGCGCAGAACGGCGTCGTACATGACGTTCCACAGGATGGGCCCCAAGACAGATCCTTGCGGAACGCCTGCTGTGACTCTGTGGGTCTCTGGTCCGTCGTCCGTATCGCAATCAAGCAGCCTCGCTGAGAGATAGCTTCTGATTATTCTCAGCAGGTACTCAGGTACGCGCATTCGGCGTAGCGCAGCGTTGATGTTGTTCCACCGAGCCGAATTAAACGCGTTCCTCACGTCGAGGGTGACCGTATCGCAGTACTTCTTGGTGCCGCGGTTTCATCTCTTGCCCGCGATGGCCTCTCGGGCGGTGGCGATGACGTTGTCGATGGTGTTGATCGTCGATCGCCCCTTCCGAAAGCCGTACTGGTGGTCTGAGAGGCGCCCAGGGCTCTCAGTAGTGGTTTTGAGGCGGTCACAGATGATTCTCTCGAGAATCTTGCCCGCTGTGTCAAGCATACACAGCGGCCTATACGACGATGGTTCTTCGGGTGACTTGCCTGGCTTTGGCAGCAGGACAAGCTGTCTTTTCCAGCACGCGAGGAAGACACCGGTTCGCAGGCACGCCGTGTACACCTGCAAGAAGATGTCAGGGTGCGTGGCAATGGCGATCTTGATAGCGGCGTTTGGTACTCCGTCCGGCCCAGGCGCATTGTTATCCTTGATCCTCCTGCATGCTCCTCGGGGTTCTTCCATGGTGACGGCTGGTACAATTGCTCCTGCTTGGAGTGGTGGTGGCAGAGCTGGCTCGTCAGGCACACGAGGGAAGAGAGCAGCCACTATGCGGCGCACCATGGTCGGTGAGCTTGGTGAATTTGCTCTCGGTCCTCTGAGACGGGACATGACTGTCTCGTATGGTTTGCCCCATACGTCCTCGTTGACCTTGTCGCACAGTTGGTTCCAGCATAGGCGCTTGCCGGTCTTGATAGCAGCGCGCAGGAGACATCTGGCGGAGGTATAGCTCGCTCGGCAGGCGTCTTCATTTGGCCGGCCACGCGCTCTCTGGGCAAGCCTTCGCGCTCGCAGACATGAGCGCCGGAGGTCAGCGATCTCGCTTGTCCACCAGTGCGGCGTCGTCCACTTGTCTTGGTCATAGACGCGTCGCATGCACTGGTAATGGCGGTCATGAGCCTCGTTGCCATCTCTTCTGTGGGCCCGGGTGGAACCGCAGCATTGGCCATCATGACTGAGAGGGACTCTAAGTCGAGGGTGCGTGCGTTCCACTTGCAGCTTTGGCGCGTCGTAGGTCTAGGCGGTCTGACGGTCTCTAATTCAAACACGATGGCTTGATGGTCGCTATGCGGGTAGAGCTCGCTTGCGGTCCATGATGTTATTCGGGAAGCGAGTGTGTCGCTGGCGAAGGTGAGGTCGATGACCGAGTAGCTCAGTGCACCGGCTAATGTTTGTGTGTCACCGGTATTTAGCAGTGCAGCTTCGAGGGTGGCGAGTGCGTCTAGGAGGATGGTGCCACGCTGTCTCGTCACTCGGCATCCCCACTCTGTTGAGCAGGCGTTGAAATCGCCCGCGACGATGAGCGGCCCCTTGTTCCAGGCTTCCTCGATGATGTTGGTGAGAAGAGCGGAAAATTCTACATCAGCGAGTCTTGGTGGTGCGTAGACACTGAAAAGTAGATTCCGTTGATTCGGGCCCAGGTGAAAAAGGGACGCGCCCTTTTGGGCGCTCCTGCACCATGCCCCTCCCTGCACCCAGATCGCGGCTTGGCTGTTGGCATCGGCCAGCCATGTATAAGGTGGATCTAAGTTCTTATACTGATCACACACTACGGCCACGTTGATGCGCTGCTCGAGAATGGTTTGGCTCAGGAGGTCCGCAGCAGCCTTGCAGTGATTGAGGTTTAGCTGTAGTATCCTCATCATCGGCGGGCTTGATTGGTCTTCTTTGCCCGGGGGCAGTACTGGCTTGTCGACGCGTGGTCGTGGTCAGCGCCTTGCTCCTGGCCAAAAACGCCATGATCCTGCTGCCCGTCACACATAGCTGCTGATTCGACGCGTGTCTACTCGGCCGCACAGGGCGGTACAGCAGCACGAAGCTCACACTCACCCTAACGCGCGCGTCACACACTGATGGTACCAAGCGCGGGAAACACTGTGGTAATATCACTAAGAACTGACTCACGGTGCGAGATAGCCTGCTACAGCTGCACACACACACAGCGACGGGGCTGAACACACACATGCACCGACGCGGCGCGGCACAGCGAACGCGTAGCACTCACACACGCACTATGGTTCAGCGTGAATCCACACAAAAAGGTCGAGAATACCGGAGCACGAGCAGAACACGTCCTGCTTGATTCGCTCTTCAGACTCAACTCGTGTGTATGTGTGTATGTACCACCAACGGGCCTTGCGTCCATGCGACAAAGATTTTTTTTTTATTGATTTAATTGATTACGGCCCTTTCTGCTACGTGGCTAATTGGCCAACCTCACCGTTCTACTTAACGGTGTGTGTATTAGGGGTTCAGGGACTCATCTTTGTCTACTTGGTGAACCTCCGATTCTGCGCGATGCCATCTCTCGATTGTCGTGTCCCCCTTTCGGAGCCGTCTTTTTGCACGGTCACACATTGCTGGCGTCTCCTCCTGAGTTAGGTATTAGAACTCGCTGCTCAGTGCCATCTTTTGAGCGTGGTTCTCGCTTCAGGCGTCACACCAACGGGCCTTGCGTCCATGCGACAAAGATTTTTTTTTTATTGATTTAATTGATTACGGCCATTTCTGCTACGTGGCTAATTGACCAACCTCACCGTTCTACTTAACGGTGGGTCTTCCGTGTGTATGTCAGTGTTAATGTGTAAGTGTATGTGTTAGTGTATTAGCGTGTACCTATAGTCGATATGGTTGCGCCTCCCATACCACTGAGGTTACGCTTTGATAATGGTGTGACCCCCAACACCAGAGACCGCAGTTGAAGTGCACTAGCTTTCCCCCAAGGAAAATTTCCACAGTATACACCCAACGGTGAAAACCCGCAGAAAAAAACCAGCCCACCGCCGGGATTTGAACCCTTGACTTCTCCGTTGAGAAGCAAGAACGCTAGCCCCACAGCCACTGCGGCCTCCATGCGACAAAGAACGGGGCCCATCAAGCTCGAAAATGCAAATATTTGCATTTAACATAATTTATTATTTAACATAACCTAAAAAAATGGACTTGAAGATAAAACTTGTTATAACTTCCAGAGTTGAACTCCAATCGACTTTCTGGCTAGCTAGATCGAAAAATCTCACGATTTTACTCAATAAAGTGACTCTAAAAAAAAAAACGTTTTCCATTTTCTCGAGCGGTGAAGAGGGAAAGAGCGCGCGGTCGGCCGTTTTCGAGCGCCGTGGCATGTTTTTTCGCATACACTTTCGCTCGTCTTTCCAATGGTACAATTAGTTTTTAGAAATTTGGCATTGTTTCGCGAATAAAACAAAAATAATGAAACTATTATTCAAAAAAGTCAATTTTCCAAAAACTAATTGCACCATTGTAAAGATGAGAAAAAAATATACAAAAACCATCTATTTGTTTATTTTTATGGTGAAAGGTTAACGCGTGATAGATATAGAAACGTTAAGTATATCGAAAAAACAGGCCGAGGCGCTCGAAAATGGTAGACCACGCGCTTTTACCCTCTTCACCGCTCGAGAAAATCGAAAAATTCCCTTTCTTTTAGAGTCATGTCGTAGGTAAAATTGCGAGATCTTTCGATTTAGTTTGTTAAAAAGTCAATCAGAGTTGAACTCTGAAAGTTACAACGTGTTTTATCTTCAAATTCATTTTTTGAGGTTATGGAGGCAAATATTTGAATTTTTGAGCTCACCAGTAGAAAGCTGAGGTAAAAATCTATGGAAAACTCATATTGGTTAATTTTTTTGAATTTTATTTAACCCTTTGCGAGTGACTTGAAAACGGAGCAATCCGGCCATTTTCGCTGCTCGAGCGGGGCGCTGGGGCATTATTGGCGTTTTAACCCATATACAGGCTAACCCCGGTATTCGCGGGGGTTTGGTTCCAAAAAAGTAACGCGAATACCGAATCCGCAAATAGGGAAGCATTGTTCCTATGGGAAAATAGGGTTTCGGTGCCACGTCCAGCTGAAATGTCAATGTATATGTTGTAAACAATTTTTTTATCAGCAAAAATTGAAGTTACTCCAATCAATAAATTTTAATTTGCTCCAGTGCCTGGGTACATGTAGTATTGGACTTTTTGAAGTAAACCTTTCTCGTTACATTTTCAGCTGCAGCAGATTGATGAGGTATGATTCTATATCTTGGAGAAAGGCTTGGCTAATCGGACAAAAAATAAAAAAATTTGACGCTTTTCAAAACTTGATCTATAAGCTGCAGGTCAAGTTCCTCTGGCTGGCGTTAAAAAAAGGCGTATGTTTTACGGGCCAGTGCAATAAAGTTGTTAGGAAAGACCATACTGAAGAACAGATAGCGACAGGACAGAAAAAGGTGGCTTACAAACCATCTGGTCCCGAGGCCGCTCTATCTCTAACCCTTTGGCAAGCTTCTTAAAGCTCTTCAACGCTACCTCTCAGGCCTTTCAAACGAGACTTAACCGTTCTTTATACTTTGTCCCACACACGACATGGTCAGCCTCATCACATAGCAACTGAGGCGCTTCCATGCCTTATTTACCCTATGCGTATAGCCAAGATTATTGGCATATTCTTATGACATTGTCAGGACTGCAGCTCGCTCGTTCACTGGATGCCGGTCAATCACTGGTATACCAATGATAAACCTATCAGTTTATTCCATGCCATTATTTCTTATTCTAACTTGCCCTAACTAATCGATATTAAGTAGGAAAGTAGTAAGAATTATGGATCAGCAATACACTCGATACTTGAAAAAGTACTCGATTCTGCTCAAGTCGATACTTTTTCATCAGTGAATCGAATTGTTGATATTACATAACGTCATGGTACATCAGCTCATTCGATCCTTGTCAATGTGTACTGACTTGGGTTACCGACAAAATCTCCGCTTGGTCGAAATTTCCGTTAGGGCGATATCGCCGCTACACAAACACATACATACACGGAGTAATGAAAAATACATCTTAGATCTTATTCAGAAGAGAGTACCACTCAGCATGAGTAGTATTCGAGAACAAGCCAAAATATTTTATTCTCATTTTAATAATAAAAGCAATTCTAATGAAACATTCGTAGCGAGCAAAGGCTAGTTTGATTTCAATGAATCGATGATTACATAAACGTAACCCCCCTTTTCCCATAAGGATAAGGTCCCGGTATTCGCGGTCTTTTCAATATACGTAACTACCGCGAATACCGGGGGTTACCTGTATGTAGAAGCGTAGAAAAAAATGTAAGTTCTCATAGATACCTATAATTATATTAATAAAAAAGGGAAAAAATCGGCAGAGATTGTGTCCTAACAGAGATTTTGTAAAATATTTTTTTATTTTTACCTAGAAATCGCCTTAAAAATTTAAAACTCAATATCTCGAAAAAAGTAAGTTATTTTTACTTGCTCAAAATTGCTAGTAGAACATTGTAAATATACCGAAAAAATGAATGAAAATTTGGTGTTTTTGAATTTTTTTCAGCTTGGCAATGGTTTCATCTAATTTTTCGATAATTTTCATTTTCACCGGGAAAAAAGAAAAAAATACCCTTTTTCTCCTTCTCTGACCACAATTTCATCAACGCAGCGCTACTGTGTGTGCGTATATACAAGCTACTTAACCTTACAACACACGGTTTGGAAGTCGTGCCATCAGTATAAGAATGCTCAAATGGAATACTATTTTTTTTATTAAAAAGCTAGAGATAGCTATCAAACATGTAAATGACAGTATATTTATCATTATTTATATACTACCGAACGTTTAATTCGATTATCAATCAGAAAACGTAACACAACGAAGTAGGTGGTCTGTGCGGATAACATACGTGTTAATAGTAACAATACTACATGTAGATAATAGGCATCGGGGAAGAAATACTCGCTCCAAGATTAATTACGTCTTAATTATAAAAAAACAGATATTGAGTTGCTTATTATTTCAATATTTTAAAACCAAGCTATAAAGTGCATAATTTACTAAAATGAAAGTATCACAATATTTTCCATTTTAATTGTTTCAGGGGTAGAATGTTTCCTTCTCGTGGTGATCTTCACATTGCGCCGTTTTCAGATGAAAGTTTGTACATGGAGCAGTTTAATAAAGCTAACTTTTGGTATCAAACTTGTTTTCATGGAATTGATTTATCCGCTTTAAGAGGTCAAGCTATAAAAGAGTACTTCAGGCAGCCTATAGTTGATACATTTGACATTCGAATTTGTATGGCAAAATCGGTTAGACATGTAGTGGATTTTCAAACAGCTAATGAAACTGATCTTCATAACATTGGTAATTATGTCAGAAATCTAAATGTGAATCTAAGTAAAGTCTAATGCCGAAAATCTTTTTTTTGCAATTAATTAAAATATTATTAGAATTTTTAGGACTGCCCATCACCTCTTTTAAGAGGGTAAAGTTAGCATTTGTCCGAAATTTAAATTATCGCAAATATTAAAATGAAACCTAGTTCCGTATTGAATCATGAACAAAAAAATATAAGAGAATTTTTTTTTGTAGAATTCCGAAGTGATCTTAGTTTGCAAAATAGATCGAAAGAAACAGAAAATCCGGACTTTCATTTACATAAAAATTTAAAAAAACCTCTCTTAAGCGTCAACTACTACCTTTTATATTTTTGTAATGGGATTTCAAGTATATGGATACAAAAATCTAGAAATAGTAAAGTGTGTCGAAAAACTTGCAAATAACAAGTTTTTTATGATTACAGAAAAAAATTTTTTTTGCCATTCGACTTCTTCAAGAATCGGTCGCATACATCATAACCATTTATTTTTATAAACTTTACATTAGCGTAAACAATCAACTGCCTGTAGTGCCCTTTGCATGCTTTTTTTTAAACGCAAACAATTTAGAAGCAATGGGAGCTATAGAATATAGAAAAAATGTTGAAAAAGCAATAACCGTAGCTCGGAAATCAATGATGTTTGGTTCAAATTTGGTTTGATATTTGTGCCGACAAGGATACTTTCTGACACGAGTATTAGGACCGTTGCTGTGCTTGGACCCAAAAACATGTCATTCTAAAAGCGGGCTAAATTTTTTTTTATTTACATTTATAGTTTTAGACTGTACAAACGAAAAACAATTTTTTCTGAGAACACACATAACAACCCTTTTCAGTACCCATTTGAAAGTATTTATCCAGTTAATTAGAAACAGTTAAATACACGGATATAAGTTTACTGACCTTTCACGTAACAATTTCACACATCTAACCGATTTACCATAGAATTCCAAGTTATTGAATTATAATCAAAATAGTTCGTTGAGGTTTCATTTTGTTTGATGGACAATTTGTCATGGTCGCAACCCCAAGCTAAGCATAAGCTAAGGGAACTTTAACTACTTGAATGTATAAAAAATGAATTGATTTATGGAAAGACAAAAATTGAATGTTTATTGTAAGAAATTGTAATACAAGTAGCTGAAGTTCATATATTATATTATCAAGCTGAGCGCAGCGAAGTCGTTGTATATCGTACTTTGCATGCGTTACGCTGTCCTATGATAACCTGAATTGATCGAACTGAAATTTTTAGGGCATTTAGTTGTGTCGTCGATTTGTTACTGATTTGATTTTGCTATGCTCTTTATGCACCCTTGAACATTTTTGGGCCCTTTTCCAAGATTTTGCTGATATTTTAATTTTTGATGTTTTTTTTCTGTTCATTCATATGAGTCTATTATGATGTTTTCTTATCGTGTCATATTACTTTACTTTGAGACAAAATGCATTTGTAATATGCACTTTGTACGAACTTTTTTAAATCTTCAACGATCGACGCAGCTGTTATTTAGTTGTTTTGTTATTCATGAAGCTATTAAAATACATTTCATGGAAATTATAAATAATATCATTGGGTTATTTAGGGTAAAATTTTAATTTTTCCTAATCACTTCAATTTGGAGACTATTTCATTGATAAAATAATATATATAATAAATAGATTATGGCATTGGATCATTTTAAATTTCTTAGGCTATTTAAACTAACTTCGCTCTGCTTTGTGCAACAAACGTTGCCACTAGTATTTAGATTGACGTTACGACCATGACCAATTGTCTATCGAACAAAATAAAACCTCAACAAATCATTTTGATTCATCCGGTGACTTAAAATTTTTCGATAGGTACTTAAAAGGTCAGTAGACTAATATCAATGTATTTGACTATTTCAACTGGACAAAATACTTTTTATATGGGGTATTTAAAAGGTTTGTTATGCGTTTTTCAATAAAAAATGGTTTTTGACGTTTACAAGCTTATTCTGTAAATAGACATTTAAGGGGGGAAAAGCACCTTAAAATCAAACATTTTTGAAGTGAAACTTCTTTAGTCGCGTTAGGTATGAGGGGTAAAACTCTGAAAACCGAGCGTACGGGCGAGCGAAGACCGGCGCGATAATCGTAGGAATATATTCCTACGAAAAAATCATATGATGTTTTGGCATGATTAATCATATGATTTATCATATGGTTTTTCCCAGCAAGGGAAGCAAATCCTTATTTTAATATAATAACCATTGAAGAGGAAGTGCCAAAATATAATTTAAAGTCTGAATTTATTAATGTCACCCTTATAAAAATTTCCTATAAGATCCTGCGAAATTCCTACAGGAGTCCTATAGGATTCCAGAATTTATAGAATTATATTGTAGCATAGTCATGAGAGTGCGTACGTATGCGTACACACAGTGTGTACGTACGCACCGCGCTCCGGACTCATCAGTATTGTACCGGCGTTAGCGCAAGCAAGAGCCCAGACTTGTACACAACACTCAATAAATAAGCTTACTACTCATACCATCAGTGTTGTTTAATTAACCCGTGATTATTCAATATATTACATATAGAATTATTATAAGATATAATTATATAATTATATAATTATATAATTTATAGGATTATAGAATTTCCCGGGATCCTATAGGAAATTTTTATAAGGGCATTGAAATGAAGAAACTACTTTTGAAAATAGCTAAAAAAATGTACATTTAGAGCACAACAATTTGAATAATTAAAAAGAGTTTGAAGTGAATTATAAAACTGCCGAACTGTTGAATAATCAAACTGCCTGAATTTGTACCGTTTTGTAAAAGATTAGCATCGATATTTTCTTGATGATAAGATAGCATAGTTATATCTGAATGTTCATGCCTACTACATTTATAATTCACTTCAAATTCTTTTAAATTATTTAAATTGTTGTGCTCTAAATGTACATTTTTTTAGCTATTTTGGGAAAAATCATATGATAAATCATATAAAAAATCATATGATTAATCATGCCAAAACATCATATGATTTTTCCCATGATTTTTTTCAGCAGGGTATAGACTAACCGCATCGGTTGCCGAGTTTTAGGCGCGCATCTACTGATACGCGCTCGGCGCTCATGTCTACGTAACGTTTACGCAGCGACGTGTAACTGTCTCTCTCTTGTGTGTTGTGCTTGTTTGCAGTCTCTCGCTTAAACGGCAGCACACGTAATATTTTGTATAGCTTGTGTGCCCATAGAGATAGTTATTATACTTTCTCTCTCGCACTCGCGGATTTAGTTGTAAGCTAGTAGAGCTAGGGCAAGATCCCGATTGCCACATACGCAAGGCAATTCGCTGTTGAACTTGGCTCTATGGGACGAACACAATTAGATGACTGAAGCACTACAAAAAAGTGTTGCCGATCTGAATTTGGCGAATTCGTCGCTAAACTTGCCTCTATAGGACGGACATGATTAGGTGACCGAATCACTACAAAAAAGTGGTGTAATCCGAATTTGGCGAACAGTTCAGGTCGACGCCCGGGACAAGTTGGCTCTAGAGAGACTAGCATCGGACCCTTTGGCGGTCGTTGAGAGCCTATAAAAGTAAACTTGAGTAAAGTAAAGTAAAAAAAAACTAATTAATATTAATAAAATAATACAATTAGCTGTCAGAGGACAACTGTCAAAAGTGAAACTTCTATAAATAAAGTTCAAACATCAATATATGTAAAAAGCAAATCGTAAAAAAAATTCAAAAAAGAGAATAAAATCGAAAACTTAAGTAAAAGAAGTAAAAAAGTAAATAAATCCAAAGGTAGAAAAAAATTAAAGTTCAATTGATAAAGCAAGTAAATCCAAGAAAGTCAGAAGAAATCGAAAGAATAAAAAAAATATATTTCAAACAAGTCACAATGTAATTGAAAAAACCAAAAATGAAAATCCAACCAAAGAAAAGGACTCTGAAGTTACACTACTGGTAGTTAGATTCTCTAGAATGCATTGTATATGAATAGCCCCAGAAGTGTAACTACAGAGTCCTTTTCTTCGGTTGGATTTTTATTTTGGAATTTTCTTAAACTTTCCTCGATTTTAAATTTTTGGTTTTTTCAATTACATTGTGACTTGTTTGAAATTTAATTTTTTTTTATTCTTTTGATTTCTTCTGACTTTTTTGGATTTACTTACTTTTTTAATTGAACTTTGATTTTTTTTTACTTTTGGATTTACTTATTTTACTTTTTTACTTTACTTTACTTAAGGGCTCAAAGGAGGCTCAAAATTGGAAGAAATTTTATTTTATTTTCGAGTAGGATTTTTTGTCCCCTTTCATTGCATTTTTTAAAAATTCAAAATTATGATCTTACAGATGTTTCCGTGAGCCATTTTCTTATACTTTGCGTGTTGAATTGTTACTTCTTTTGCGTTTTCTGGCGTTTTTTTGTTTTTACAAAGTGCACCTCAGTTGTCATAACATTCAGAGCGTACTAATTGAGTTGCAGCACCAGGGTCGCGTACACTTCTTCAGAATATCAATGGTTACGGTCAGAACCTCGGGCGTGCCGATCCGAACCTTATATGATCCTGCACAAACACTTAAGAACAATTTTTTTTTCATTTTACGTTTATTTTTTTTACCTCCTTCATGAGTCTACTGATTGAAAGTGAGCTATGAGTTTGATCACCTCACCCTAGGTTGCCACCGTAACCATTGATGTTTTAAAAAAGTGTACGCAACCTTGATGCTGTAAGTCAATCGATACGCTCTGACTGTTACGACAACTGAGGTGCACTTACTAAAATCGTAAAACGCCAGAAAACGCAAAAGAAGTAAAAATTTAACACGCAAAGTATACGAAAATGTCTTACGGAAACAGCTGTATCTCAGTGAATAATCAAAATTTTGATGTTTAAAAAAATGCAATGGAAAAGGGACGAACAATTCTACTCGAAAATGAAATAAATTTTTTTCAATTTTAAGCCTCCTTTTTAGCCCTTAAGGGCTTAAATAAATATATATTTCTATTTATAGTATTAAGCTGAAAAAGTGAAAAAAATTTCTTTTCAGAAAACAGGCATAAGAGCCTTTTTCAATACTCCATTTGTAAGTACTTTGTCCAGTTAAATACTTAAAAACACTTAAATTAACTGGTATAAGTCTGTAAACCTTCAGCGATAAGCATTTGGGATATCTAAGATGTTTGCCGTAAGATGGCAAGTGTTTGCATGACACGATTGAGTTGTATGTGGTTTCATTTTCTTTGATGGATCATTATCCATCAACGCAACCTCAAGCTAAGCATAAGGTCAACTTTGACTACTTCCACATACAATTTAATGGAATATTTTATAAAAATTTATCAAAAAATAATCATTAAATATTTTATTAAATTGTATGTGGAAGTAGTCAAAGTTGATCTTATGCTTAGCTTGAGGTTGCGTTGATAAGGAACTTTTAAGGAACTGATGTAGAACTCGTACTGTAATTATTTAAACGGGATCTGTGACTATACTTCTATTATTATAAATTATATTGAAAGTCATCATTGTACATACTATTAGATTTTACAAAAGTAACATGGAGTATATTGAGTTATAAAATGATTTTCATATGATTTCATCACATTGTAAAAAGGAACTGGAGCTGAAAAAAGCTTTCCCAATTCTTAATTATGTAATGGGAACTCTATTTTTACAAAATTACGTTTTTAATATCTTAACGAATATTCTGAGATGATCGATTCATCTTTCTCTACCAAAATTTAGGGACTTGAAGGTCTTGAGTAACCAAATCGATTGAGATATCGTTGGTTCGCGTGACCTTAAACAAAAAAAGTTACATCGAGTTGAATACATCATTTATGTCGGTCCCACGGACTAAAAAAACACATTTTTTGATAGCACACTGAGAAGGTGGAAAAAATCGACTTCGCGCCCCCCAGCCAATTTTAATTTGGGTTATTTTGGGTATTTTGGCAGGACGATCAAAGTTAATTTGCCTCTAATCGCTCAGAAATGGACCAAGTACGCTCCGCATTAAAATTATTGCAAAAACAATTTTTATAGAAATTTCGTAAAAAAAAATTGCTCCTATATCCGTCAATTTTCATTGAATCGAGATTAATTTTTTTTTCATTTCTTGAAAATTTTGTCTTCTTGAAATCCATATATATTATAAATGGGTTAAAGTCAAAGTCCCGTTGTTAATCGCACTTAAGCATAACACCTTAAATGACAGAAAAACTGAATCGTTCAAAATTTCACCTAGACAACAGTATTTTTTAATACAAATCAAACATATATCATCTCAAAGTACTTTTCTTGACAAGTAATTTAAAAAAAATAGAGCTCTCTACGATTATTTTAGCATCCTGTAGGCCCTTTTGTAGATATAGTTTGTAGTACGCAAATTACCTCGTATAACTGAAATTAAATCTACTTAAAATATTAACTTGATAGCGAAATATTAAAGAAAAATAAAATGGCACATTTTAACGTAAAATTTTCCGATATTTTCAAATCTGCAATAAAAAATGGGGGTGTTCATTTGAAAAATCGATTTGTAGTTCGCTGTAGCTTAAAGGTTATGTTCAAGGTCAAATTGAAGGTCACCATTCGATTCCTCGTCGAAAAATACACAGGACTTGAGATTTTTGATTTTTTTATAAAGCTTAATCTGTGAGATTTCTAGAGGTTTCCATAAAATTTTAAGCAAAAAAATTTGAATTCACCTTATTAGTCGCTTATTTAAATAAAAAAAAATACCGGTTGATAAAAACCGTAAGCCTTACATTTTTATCATTTTTCAAGTCGATAAGTAGACAAAAATGCATGTTGCACATGCGTGCCATACGAAAAAATAACAACAATTTTTTTAGTCGAAAAGTTAAAAGTTTCTCGGATTTCCACAAATGTGAACTTATGCCACACAGTGCTATAAAAAAATTTGTAAATAAACTGGAGATCAAAATTAGCTTTTTTTGCTGTTACGAAAGGTATAATAATAGAAATTATATTATCTCAATATCGTTACCTCTTTTTTTATTTACTTACGGAGGCTGCATCGAAAATGAAAAAAAATTTAGATCGAAGTGAAATTTTAACCGATGATAGTTTATGAAATTACAACATTTTTGGTAAAAAAAATTTAGGGTTTCCATGCAAATTTGGGAAATAATGAAATTCAATGTCCATTTAACATTAAATCTCATGGGAAGTGTCTGTTTTTCGTGTACTGTGAGCTCAAATCACTTTACAAGTTAATGAAATTAATATATGTTATAGGAAATCTTATTTGCTTTCGAATGATATAATTATAAATGGGTGTTTCCGATGATTTTCAAATGATATTAAGAGTCCAATACACTTTCTTTATGTTCTGCCATGCTAACACTGTGCGCTGTCGAATTTTTGGTTTTCGGTGATCCTGTCAGGAAATATCCTGCCTAACGCAGGACAACAGGCTGACCGATGAAAACTGACGGAAAATCAACAATTTTCAATATTTTCAGATAAAATTTTTTTTACATATTCTCTAATGGATAAACATCATTGTGTAAAAAATTCAAATTGATTGAACTTTTGGTTTTTAAAATATAATTTTTCAAATAAAGAAAATTTTTCTTCGTCACACAAATCTATGTAACCTTCACAACGAATGTTGAATCGATGCTAGTAAAAAACATCTTTTAAAATTTCTGCATTCGCCCAAAATTTTTGATAAATAATCTGAAAACCGAACGAGCGTAAGCGAGTGAGGTAAAGCGCTATTTCTATATATTATGCAGTGAAGCTGAAAAAAGTGCTTGGATCTCCAAAATTTCTGATTTCGATTCCTACAACAAAAAACAATACCATAATAGTACTATAATAGAGCTATAGTAGTATTATAATAATACTGGATTAGAACTGTAATAGTACTATAATATTACTATAGTTTATATAATATATTATAGTATTATTATAGTTCTAATCTAGTATTATAGTACTTTTTTTTAAATCGAAATCAGAAAATTCTGAAAAAAAGTCTAAAATACTGAAGAAGCGTTAACGAGTAAGCGTTAGTAAGGCATTAAAATATGTGACATATTAACATTAAATATCAACATTAAATATCTGAAAAAGAGTGCTTTTGATATTTTAAAAGAAAAGTCTAAATAGAAAACTGAGGAAATTTCATATTATAATGCATGTTTTCCTGAGAATTAATTATACTTTTACTAGCTGTAATACGGCCATGAACATGTAAAAACGTGACTTTTTGGCATCTACTTCGGCGTGTAGTTACCACTGCGGCGTAGAATCTTGTTTATTTATCTTATATATTTTTATGGTATTATCAAATATTTTTATGATGAAAGTACTATTTTATCAAATTTTAGAGATCAATGTTGATTTTCATATCCTCGAAAGTGGAACTTGTCACGGTCTTGCATTCTGGTTTGATGTGGCATTTATTGGATCTATGCAACAAGTATGGTTGAGTACTGCTCCAACAGAACCGTTAACTCACTGGTATCAAGTAAGGTGCTTACTTGAAAATCCTCTATTTTGTAAAAGTGGTCAATTACTTTCTGGAATAGTCAATTTGACTGCTAATAAGAGGTAAGAAAAACCGGAACCAAGTCAACATTTTTTCGAATAGATCAGAATTTTTTTTTATAAATAAAACGTAACATTCGAACCTTAGAACTTATTTAATTCTAATATAAGCAATACTTGAAAAATGATAACATGTAGTAATTTTAATAAATTCTTGGCGAACTATGATAAATAATCAACGTCTATTATAATAACTATCCGATCCTCTAAAGCCAATTGACTAGTCCTCGAGTTTTTTGGGTACTCGCCACTTATTTGAGTTATAAGTGAATAAATGATGAATTAACAATCTCTAGACCCCTCCCTTTGTGTGTACATGCTGATAAGTGTGATACTCGTAGCGCTCGTAATATATATTATACTTTTGCCCATCGAGTACTCGAAGAAGTTCGAGTACCCGAACAAACTCGAGTCAAGTAAAACTCGAAAAATCGGGTACTCGCCCAGCCCTATAACTGACAAAATTACAAAATACAAATTCTGTCACTTTTTTCTACAAACTATATCACCATCGACGTTTCGTCAGTCAAATGCTAATGTCTTCAGGATAAAATTGAAATAGTTAAAAAAAATTTAATTAATAATTGTGGACTGGTTGAATAGCCACAAGTCAATAAGATGTACAGCAAGAGCTAATTATAACATAATATGTACAAATCATGTCAACAGTTACGTAAAATTAGGAATCGTTATATCAATGAATATCAATCTATTTAAAACTTCAAAATTTTTTGTAGATTCCATTGAGTTTTCTTGAATCTTTTTCTGTTTATTGTGTTGTCATATCCTTGAATACATAACATCTACACCAGTGTTCGACGGTTATAGCTTAATTCGCAGTCCAATATCTTAACTTTCTCCAAGTCAAGTGCATGCTTATTTTTCATTCTATGAGTTGTTAATTTTGTCTCTCTCTGACACTTTCAATGTTCCTCTATGTGGACCTTAAGCTTACGTTTCGTTTCACCAATATAAGCCCCCGGACATATTTTACATTTTATCTTGTATGCCACATCTGTCTTATCCAATTATTCCGTCTTTTCTTTTCCGAGTCCTATGATCCCATTTAACGAAGGAGGTATGAAGGGTAATGTTTAACCCATTAACGCCGGGAGGACGCGATTTTGACATTCAACTTTGCGCTTTTACCATGTCTCAATCGACACGAGAAAAATTATGAAAACCTCTGTACACTATGGTTTTGAGGGTGCTCTTTCTAATGGTGGTATTAAAAATTGCGTAAATTAACAATTTATAATAAAAAATTGCAAATTTACACAAAAAAAAACGTGTTTTTGAGGTAAAAAATGTTTTTCTTTTCAATTTTCAAACCACTTATCATTGATAAATGGGGGTAAAATATATCGAACGTGCCCTCGTGGTCTCTACTTTAAGAAACCATCATTAGTTTTGTCAAACAATATTTTTTCTTAAAAATGGCGGCTTGAATGAAAAAATCGACTTATAAGTTTCACTATTTTTTATCTCGTAAACTATTGAGTTTAGAGAAAAAGTTTAAAATAAAAAGGTCTTAAAATGCTTCGAGAAACATCGTCAAATTTTTTCAGAATTTTCCGAGATGATTTTTCAATTTCGGGAAATGTGGGAAATCCGGTTTCCCAAAATCACTTCCGAAAATTCTAAAAAATTTGAGGATGTTCCTTGATCAATTCTAAGACTTTTTGTCTTATAAACTTTTTCTCTAAACTCAATATTTTTCGAAAAAAAAAAATATTTTTTGTTAACATCGCAAAAATTATTGGTATTTTTTTTCTCGAAAAATATTGAGTTTAGAAAAAAAGTTTATAAGACAAAAAAGTTTTAGAATTGATCAAGGAACATCCTCAAATTTTTTCAGAATTTTTGGAAGTGATTTTGGGAAACCGGATTTCCCACATTTCCCGGAAATTGAAAAAATCGTCTCGGAAAATTCTGAAAAAATTTGAGGATGTTCCTTGAAGCATTTCAAGACTTTTTTGTTTCATAAACTTTTTCTCTAAACTCAATAGTTTACGAGATAAAAAATAGTGAAACTTATAAGTCGATTTTTTCATTCAAGCCGCCATTTTGTTAAGAAAAAAATATTGTTTGACAAAACTAATGATGGTTTCTTAAAGTAGAGACCACGAGGGCACGTTCGATATATATTTTACCCCCATTTATCAATGATAAGTGGTTTGAAAATTGAAAAGAAAAACATTTTTTACCTCAAAAACACGTTTTTTGTGTGTAAATTTGCAATTTTTTATTATAAATTGTTAATTTACGCAATTTTTAATACCACCATTAGAAAGAACACCCTTAAAACCATAAAGTACAGAGGTTTTCATAATTTTTCTCGTGTCGATTGAGACGTGGTAAAAGCGCAAAGTTGAATGTCAAAATCGCGTCCTCCCGGCGTTAATGGGTTAAATGGCATATTGTTAAAGATAATTACTGCAAGAGCCATAAAATGGTTTAATATATGAAAGTCTCATGGTCGCAGATATTTTAGCGTTTGACTGGCAAAATGTTGATGGTGATATCGTTTTTTGAAAAAAGATAAATAAATAAAGTTAAATTAAATAAAGTAAGGTAAGTCTTTTAAATACTGAATTTGTTTTTCGTAATTTTGTCAGTTTGTTTTTTCTTCTCTGAGGGTTCCCCTTAGGGGATCGGATAATTCTTATAATAAACTAAAATAACTAAGACAAAAAATAGTAAACATAAAATGATCAATAATACGACCCCGTAGCCGATACACACTCATCGGGCAGTTCGAGATCGCCCACTAATTCAATTGCACACTCATATACGGGCGAAGCCGACGAACGACTTAAAAGTATCTAAAAGTTACCCCAAGTTCTTCCTGTTAGGTGTTTTCTTCTTGGCCCAACGACTACTGACCGCATCCGGACTTTTTTCGTGTTTCCACTGTGTGACACGCACGGGCTGGGCGCACGGGTTGGGTTTACTTTGATTATCCTAGGCCCACCTGGGCTTAACTTGCAATTTGCACTACTCGTAAACACGATTCCACGTGTACAACAAATTGGCACTGGCTCAATCTGAGCAACAATCATCCGAGCAACACAAGGAAACAACTCGTACTTTTCACTACACATGACTATTACTACACAAACTTAGCTTTTTCAGTGTGGTGTGTGATTTTCTACTTGTCACACTTACCTAATCTGCCTATAGTTTCGTAGCGACGAAAGGCATTTACCCGGTTTATGCTGGGCTGCAGTCCTCTCTTCACGTGACGCGCGTTTTGACGGGTCAAACTACTTTTCAGTTACACCAATATTTGCGCAATATTTGCGTGTCTTCGGCTCACTTGCTAACGGTTTGTTCTCCATCACAAACTGTATGTCCATACAGTTAATGGCAAAGTACTTGATAAGATATTTGAATATGTACATGGATCGTCTTATGAACAAGATTGAAGATTTAAGGGAGGAAAGGTACCTAAAATCTCAACAACAAAAATTTTTTTCATTGACTTTTTTGATAGGATTTTCCCTCAGCTTTCCAATGCTGTGATCAGAATTTTAAAATTTTAACTTCACCGTGATGTACAGCCTATTTAGTACTGATACTTTTATGATTATTTTAGCAAAAATGAATGAAACGACTCAAAGATATCGTTGCCGTTCTTACATGAATCTCGAGACATTTATAAGTCGACGGTAGCGCCATCCATTGATACTCGTTTTATTCTTTGGTTAGAGTACATCCAGCAGAAATTTGTTTACATGGCTATAGGTGTACAGTAACGCCATCACTCGCAGTACGTAGGTTTCGGCATATCTTCTGTCTCTTTCTGTTTCGTGCGCGAGCCTTGGTCAAATGTCAATAACAGTCTGCTGACTACTTCTAGATTTTCTAATGGCTCAAAATGACAATTTTTTATTTGCCTGGAAACATACATTTTTTATTATATCATTCGAAAGATAATGAAATTTCCTATAACATATTTTAATTTCATTAACTTCTAAAGTGATTTGAGCTCACAGTACACTAAAAACTGACACTACCCATTTGATTCAATGTTAAATGGCCAAAACTTTGAATTTCATTATTTCACAAATTTACATGGAAACCCCAAATTTTTGTTACCAAAAATCTTGTAATTTCATGGACTATCATTGGTTAGAATTTCTCTTCGATCTAAAGTTTTTTCATTTTCGCTAGAGCCTCCTTAATTACTTAACAAGGTGATTTTCAATCATACTTTAATTCGAAAACAAGCAAATAATCGTAAGAAGTAGCAACATTAAACATTTAAACATATAAAATTTAAACATTTACAATTCCAAATACAGGCACTCAGTACAGGACACTACAATTTTATCTCACAAAAATAGTTAAATGATTTACAGGGATAGTAGCAACAATCATTTTACAGTACATCATTTTAACATGAGGTTTCGATTCAAAAAATTGAAAACAATAATATGAGCAGAAAATAAAACTTCTATCGGCTCATCGCTATCTGAAGACTGGGTTTACCTTGCCGTTTCCTATGTAATCTTACTGAGATCTTTTTCGGTGATAATGGAAATTCGAGGAGAGTCTGCATCCTTGTTGACAAAAATCTTGTTGTTCTGAACCCATATTCGAGTGTAGTTCAACTTGCTAGCTAGCTCTCTTGCTTGGCGCTTTAATTTTTGAATGTAAGGAGACTCCATTGCGTGAAGATTTACTGACGCATCTAGTCGATCGTCTTTAAAAAATGTCGAATAATTTAATTTGCCATATTGTCTCTTCTCCCGAATGACTATATCTTTCACAACAGCTGATTTAAAGGTAGCAATAAAAGTGCGGTCTCTTTCATTTACATTTGTCTGGTTATTTGGTCGAGAAAAGAGGCGAGTTTTTACAACATCACTTTTCAGAGAGCTTAGCTTCAGACGGTCGAGGACTGCATCGATGATCTGACGTTGTTCTTTTGTCGAGGTTGATGGGACACCACAGATTTTCAACTGCATGTTCGAAGCATTATAGCAGTGCGTAGAGTGCATAGACTTCAGGCTCTCTACTTCTTGATGGAATAAGGCATTATCCTTTTCCAGTTCCTCGATACGCTGATTTTGCTTGGCGACTAATTCTTTCATAGACTTAGTTCTGGTCCATAACTTGGATGCGGCTTAAACTATTCGTTAGCAGTTCCAATATATTTAAGTTTTTCGAATGAGAAAGAGTTGCGAATTCTTGTCGATTCATATGTGTCTTGACAGTTAGTTAGAACAAATTCAAAACAATAACACTGAGCATGGACCAACTGACGAACAAACGATCAAGTATCAACGATACTTAGAACACAGTACCTTCAACGCTAGTAATTATCAAAAACGTATTATTACAAAAACTCAATAACAGTCCAAACTGCAACGCACTAAAACTCTTTACGTATAAAGATCACTATTTGCAAACTGTGGCAACAAAAATGAAAATTTTCTAAGCGCTTTATACAGGTATAATAGGTAGGATTTGCGGAGCAATACGCAAACACGTCTGTATCTTAATGCTCTGAATCAGGCGATGATTATATAAAAATAATTCAAGATTAAGTCCGAAAAATATGAAAACTATAGGCTCATAGAGTGTTCAATTCGCGTATGATTGAGGGAAAAACCGCGTTAATTGGGAGTTGGTTTCATTTTTCAAGCTGCGTATAATTGAAACCGTATAAAAAAAAACCGCGTAAAACGAGGGTTTCCTGTATTTTGGAAATGTTACCGCTGAGGTTTCTGAAATTTTTCCCATATATGAAGAGCATGGTCAATAATATGTTCTTAAAAATTTCAAGAGATTCTATCGATAGTCATTTTTTAAGACAACTACCTACTTTTTCATTTGGGCGCACGCACTCTACAAAGTAAAAATCATTCAATTCCAAAAATCTCTAAATTCTAAAAATATCAATTTCTATCTCTAAATTGTTTCAATTCTATCTTTTCGAAAGGCCCAATCAACAATCATTCTTTTTTAAAAGTGGAATATTTTTATTATTTTGTTAAATACACTCGGCAACAAAATTATCGCAACAAAAAATTTCATCGAAATTTTGTCGATTTTCAAATGCTTCTATCTTAGGGTATGTTTATCGTATTGACACGAATTTTTTTTGATTTCTTGGAAATTTTGTCTTCTTTAAATCTATATATACTATGATTGGATTCGAGTCAATATCGAGTTACCAGTAGTATTTGAGCGCAACACTAAAAATGACCGAAAAAAATTGATTGTTTAAACGTGTACCAGTACCAGAGTAATTTTTTTATTGGAATCTAACATACACCACCGCAAAGTACTCTTTTCAACGAGTAATTTAAAAAAAATAGAGCTTTTTACGATTTTTCGGTCGTTTTGAAGGTATGATTTGTGTACGCAAAATGTCCAGAAAATCGTGTTAATTTCAGCTAAACGAGGGATTTTACGTATTTTAAATGGCTTGTGCTCAAATACTACTGGTAACTCGATATTGACACAAATAATCATAGTATATCTGACTTTAAAGAGGACAAAATTTCCAAGAAATCAAAAAAAAATTCGTGTCAATACGATAAATATAGCCCAAGATAGAAGCATTTGAAAATCGACAAAATTTCGATGAGATTTTTTGTTGCGATAATTTTGTTGCCGAATGTAGATACGTCGCATAATATACTAGTTACACTTCGCCGTGCTATTCAAATTATTCACCTCAAAAATACCGCTATGGTATAACAATAGTTTTGGATTATTGTAAATTATTCGAATATCGTAGAAAGTTTTACTTCAAATATTAATTCTAAAAATTTATTTTTAACAACATTTCAAACATTTCAGACAATCTTATGATGTAACAATTGAATTGATGTTAGAAGGAACTAATATGGGAAGTAGTAAAAATACATTGGATTTAAAAAATCCATACTTTCGATACACTGGAACAGCCGCTCAACCTCCTCCAGGATTAAATAGTTCATCTCCAAGTGAACTGTATTGGAATACTATTGATGCCCAAGGTGCAAGACAGGCTGTGAATATGGTGAGCGGGATGTCAGTCAATGGTCTCGGCCAAGTATCAATAGATACAATGAATAATACAAATTCAAAAACTTATCTCCTCAAGGTAAATTTCATTTTTTCAAATGTATACCAAGTTCGTTTGATTCGGTTCGCTAATATTTTTTCTTCTTAACACAGTTTTGCCAATATTTTTTATTTTTGAACGCAGTTCTGCCAAATACACATTTTTATACTACATCTCTGCACTGATTTGGACCTAACCACCGATTTCTTAACAAGTTGCATACAAAATTGCACAAGCCCCTATCTACACTCAAAACGTAATCTGCAGTAGCGAACCGAATCAAACGGACTTAAGTGTACATTAGGGTGTCCGTTATTCCCAAACGTAAAAAATCCTTGCTCCAGAAGTTTAGATCACTTCTTTGTGATATAAAACATGATTTGTACGGTTTATAACCCATAGGCACAGCTAAAAACCGTGCCTATAAATTAAAGTTGATATTAACATTTAACCCTGTAACCGGAATGACTCGAATAGAGCTGGCTAGCTTGAGCAAAATGAATATCCGAATTACATAAATAAATGCTCGTCGAGTTATCGTCTCTCGGCGAGCTGTGTTCGTCCAGTGGTCGATCCCGTGTGTCGTGGCTTGACGAGTTCTTTGCTCGCCGAGTAGCTGAAATTGTTAATGCGAGGGGTCGTTGCGTAGCAAATAAATAATGACTCGCGTTGTTTAAGTTAAAAAGAAAATAAGATAAATATTTATTCACAAAAGTTAAATTTAATAAGTTACACGAAATGTGGGGGCCACTCGCTCGCAATTTACAATATATAGTGTGTGTGTGTTCGCTTACTCGTCAGTGTCTCGCTGATTGCAGCGAGGACTCGTGCACATGTCCAAGTTGCGGGAGATCGATTCGGGGTCGTCTACGGGACGAGTGTCTATCTGCCAGGTGAGGGCCTTCGAGTAAAGGGTCGTCGGATCTCGCTCGTAATCGCAAGGCACTCACTGGGTATCGCTTATCGAATCCACACAACACAGCAGGTCAAAGTAAGACGGAAGGTCGTTGCGACTGTTCGCACGCGTAAAAGGACAAGAAGTGTCACTTTTCTCTCGCATCAATTATCGGCTCTCGATCGGCCGCGTGCTCGTTGCTGTCGTCTGCTCGTCGTGCCTCTTGCACGGCGAGTCTCGCGCTGCGACTTTTCGTCATTTTCGCGCTCGCGGCTTAACGTCGAGTTTACTGCGAGAACCCATTAACTCTCAGAATGTAGGAATTTAAAGTGGGATTTTTTCCATGTTTTGAGCTTTAGAAAAACTTTGCAATTACATAATTTGATGAAGAATTTAATGCCCTTTCTAAGTCCAGGCTCAGATTTGAGATCCGATATGTACTTCAAAAGTTATGATCGTTTAAACATGAAAAAACAAAAAAATCTGTGCAAAACATGGAAAATGTATACGTTTTTTTATGTTCAAACGAACATAACTTTCGAACTACGCATTGGATCTTAAATCTGAGAATAGATTTAGAAGGAGCATTAAATTTTACGCCAAATTATGTATTTGCAAAGTTTTGCGAAAACCCGGAACATGGTAAAAATCCCACTTTAAAGCAATGCACGACAGTTACATCGGAGCACAGTGTCCCGCACAGCCCAGGATCTTACGTTTTCACGCGTTCGTTGCTGTATTTCAATAAGTAATAATTTTCATACTCTGAAAACATGCATGTCGATAGAAAATTTCCCAAGCTTTCGATTAAGACTATCAAAAAAAATCTTAAAAACCGTTTTTGAGATATTGGACTTTAAAGGTTTTCCGGCGATTTTTTTCATAAAAATGTAGATCAAAATGTCTAGTTTTATTTATTATATGTGAAATATATTTGAGCAGATTTTTAATTATCGGTGAGAGTTAAACTTTTTTAGAATAAGAAATTCACTCACGGAATTAATTCGTGACATTAAAACTTTCCCCGCAGGACTACCGTTAGGCATTACTTCGCGAGGAGCCAGGAGTCCCGTGTTATTTTTGCAGGTGTTATCTTTCCCTTGCGTTTTATAATCACATTGTCTGATCTTCTTTTTTTCCCTTTCTTCGGCTTTCAGTTTTGTCATATCTGAGTATGTAAGGGGAGACACTTCTCAACAGTTAGGTTAAGGCAAGGATAAACCAAACTGACGTCTAAAGCTTCAAGGACACCGTGGCAGCTCTTCTCTTCTTTTCTTTTTTGTCATTTTGTTCCTTCGAGGCAGGTTTAATCGAAAGCAACTGTGACCAGACAAGAGTTGTGAAAGGTGGTATAGGCGTACTCATTATTCACGGATAAGTTCACATTATACGCGGTTCAAGGTGGTCGAAAAGGTCGAACAGGTGAAGATTTCGATGATCTTTGAGCTTGGGAAATCTTAGATCTAGTAATGCTTCTAAGTACAGAACGATTAGTTGATGAGATTGAGGAAACCTGAAACTTCTGTAAAATTTTATAATAATGTATCATATTTATGTAACATTAATCATATTAACGTAACCATCCACTTTTCCCTTGATATATGTGGGTTCAGTTATAAGCGGTAGTTTTTGGAACGTAACTACCGTGTTGAAGCAGGTCTGTACCCCACAGAATCGAAAAATTTGTTTAATTTACATCTTTTTTTCTAAATCGAATATCGATAAACGACTCTATGGGAACCTTCAGTCTGTTCTGGTAAAAATTTTAGCTAATTCCACCGACTAGATTTCCCGGAAAACGTGTTTGAAATTTTCACACTTTTCCTCGGCTTGAAATTTTTAAACACGTTTTCCGGGAAATCTGGTCAGTGGAATTAGCTAAAATTTTTACCAGCTATTCAGAGCAACCAAAAGAAGGTTCCCATTAAGCAGTTTTTCGATATTCGATTTAGAAAAATAGATATAAATTAAAAACCGCTGCCAATTTATTGGCAAAGAGCTTCCTTATAATAAAAATATGCAAATTTGTTTATACAAAAATTACACTACTGATAACCAACCGCTTATGCTACATAAAATAGCAAAAAATTAACTTTTGGTTTTGAATCGTAACTTTCTTACTATTGAGTGAATTACTTCTTTACTTAAATTAGAACTGGACTGCTCTGCTTTCATAATACAAAAAAATATGTAAATTCGTACATTTATAAACGGATCAAAGAAAAATAAGCAAAAATACAATTTTCGTTTTGAATTCTAACTTTTTGCATATTCCGTGGATCTCTGCGTTTTTGCTATTAAATCAAAGCATGACTGCTCTGCTTTAATAATGCCAAACAAAAATATGCAAATTCTTATATTTATAAACGAAAAAATTGAAAAAAATTTTTTTTCAAAAAAAAACCAAGTTTACAACACGATACCAAAAAGCATTACTTTTAAATTACTCAGTAAATCCCAAAATAAGTTTTTGCAGCTTATAGCGACACACAAATCGTTTAAAACAAAACAAAAACCTTCATGCTACATGTCTCCGTTCAAAAGTTACACTAATTCCGGATGGCCGTTTTTTACTCTATAAAGACGCAGAAAAACAACTTTTTACTTTCAGTTCTAACTTTCTTTATATTCGGTGAATCTCCATGTTTAGAGTCTTGAATTGAAGATTGGCTGCTCCGTTTACATTATACAGAACAAAAAGTAGGGAAATTACTTCAATTATACATAAAAAAAACGACAACAAAAATTTTTTTCAAAAAAAAAAATTTTTCAGCACGATAAAATAAAGCATAACTCTTTAGCTACTCGGTGGATCCTAAAATAAATTTTCCACGCTTCATGCGACACACAAACCCTTCAAAACGAGCCGAACCGCTTCTCGCTACGTGTCTCGATCCACCCTATACATGGCTCGCCGATGCCAACAGCCAAGCCGCCATCTGGGTGCAGGGAGGTAGCCTGGTGCAGGAGCACCCGCAAGAGCGCGTCCTTTTTCACCTGGGCCGTATCAGCGGAATCTACTTTTTCAGCGTCTACGCACCACCAAGACTCGCTGATGTAGAATTCTCCGCTCTTCTCACCAACATCACGAGGAAGCCCGAAAGACCGCTCATCATTGCTGGCGACTTCAACGCCTGGTCAACGGAGTGGGGATGCCGAGCGAGACAGCGCCACCATCTCCTGGACGCGCTCGCCCCTCGAAGCTGTACTGCTGAATACCGGTACACCAACATTCACCGGTGCACTGGCTACTCGGTCAGATCTCACCTTCGCCAGCGACACACTCGCTTCCCAAGTTACATCATGGGCCGTAAGCGAGCTCTACACGCATAGCGACCATCAATATCGTGTTTGAGTAGAGATCGCCAGACCGCCTGACCCGACGCGCCAAAGCTGCAAGTGGAACGCGCGCAGCCTCGACACGAGTGCCTCACGGCCATGATGGCCTGCCGCGGTTCCACCCGGGCCTACAGAAGAGATGGCAACAGAGGCTCATGGCCCATTACCAGTGCATGCGACGCGTCTATGACCAAGGCAGGTCGACGACGTCGTCGTGGCGCAGTATACTGGTGGACAAGCGAGATCGCTGACCTCCGGCGCTCATGTCTGCGAGCGCGAAGGCTTGCCCAGAGAGCGCGTGGCCGGCCAAATGAAGACGCCTGCCGAGCGAGCTATACCTCCGCCAGACGTCTCCTGCGCGCTGCTATCAAGACCAGCAAGCGCCTATGCTGGAACAAACTGTGCGACGAGGTCAACGAGGACGTATGGGGCAAACCATACGAGACAGTCATGTCCCGTCTCAGAGGATCGAGAGCAAATTCACCGAGCTCACCGACCATGGTGCGCCGCATAGTGGCTGCTCTCTTCCCTCGTGTGCCTGACGAGCCAGCTCTGCCACCACCACTCCAAGCAGGAGCAATTGTACCAGCCGTCACCATGGAAGAACTCCGAGGAGCATGCAGGAGGATCAAGGATAACACTGCGCCTGGGCCGGACGGAGTACCAAACGCCGCTATCAAGATCGCCATTGCCACGCACCCTGACATCTTCTTGCAGGTGTACACGGCGTGCTGCGAACCGGTGTCTTTCCCGCGTGCTGGAAAAGACAGAGGCTTGTCCTGCTGCCAAAGCCAGGCAAGCCACCCGAAGAACCATCGTCGTATAGGCCGCTGTGTATGCTGACACAGCGGGCAAGATTCTCGAAAGAATCATCTGTGACCGCCTCGAAGCCACTACTGAGAGCCCTGGGGGCCTCTCAGACACCAGTACGGCTTTCGGAAGGGGCGATCGACGATCAACGCCATCGAGAACGTCATCGCCACCGCCCGAGAGGCCATCGCGGGCAAGAGATGGAACCGCGGCACCAAGAAGTACTGCGCCGTGGTCACCCTCGACGTGAGGAACGCGTTTAATTCGGCTCGGTGGAACAACATCAACGCCGCGCTACGCCGAATGCGCGTACCTGAGTACCTGCTGAGAATAATCAGAAGCTATCTCTCAGCGAGGCTGCTTGATTGCGATACGGACGACGGACCAGAGACCCACAGAGTCACAGCAGGCGTTCCGCAAGGATCTGTCTTGGGGCCCATCCTGTGGAACGTCATGTACGACGCCGTTCTGCGCCTCAACTTCAGAGGCAACGTAAGGATAGGCTACGACATCGCGGTGGCCAAGCACTTGTGGCAGATCGAACACGATCTGAACTCTGCCATCGCGCAGGTGCGTGGCGCGCTTCAAGATCTCAGCCTAGAAACGGCTGACCACAAGACCGAGGCCCTTCTCATCAGTAGCAGGAAGAAAATGGAGACCATCACCATCACAGTGGGCGACTGCAGCATAATGTCGTCCCCCTGCATCCGCTACCTGGGCCTACACATCGACTCCAGGCTGAGGTTCGACCAACATCTCCGAATCGTCAGCGAAAAGGCAGCAAGAGTGGCTGGAGCCCTCGCGAAGATCATGCCCAACATCGGTGGGCCCAGAAGTAGCCGACGCGTGCTCTATGCCCACGTCGTCGACTCGATTCTCCTGTATGGAGCGCCCATCTGGAGATGCGCGACGGAGACGCAGGCCTACATACGCAGGCAGAGTCGGTACATCGACGAGCCTGCCTGCGCGTGATCAGCGGGCGACCACACGTCTCCTACGACGCGACGTACGTGATATCCGGCGTACCACCGCTGGCGCTACTAGCGGATGAGCGAGCGCGCATATACCAGCGCCGCCCCGAGGATGTCAAGGAGGAAGAAAGAAGAGAGACGCTGAACAGGTGGCAGGACCGGTGGGACCGGGCCTCAAAGGGCCGATGGACACACCGGCTAATCCCGAACATCACGGAATGGGTCGAGAGGGGACATGGAGAAGTGGACTACCATCTCACACAACTCCTGTCCGGGCATGGCTACTTCAGAAGCCATAGCCAGCGCTATGACAACACCCTTAGCGCACTCTGCCCGGCCTGCCCAGTCACAGTAGAAGACGCGGAGCATGTGTTCTTTCGCTGCCCGCGATTCCACGAAGAGAGGGAGAGACTCCAACAAGTTCTCCAAGAAGAAATCGAGCCTGAAAACATCGTCAGGCTCATGCTCGAGACCGCAGGAAATTGGATGGCGGTAGCGTCTTTCGCGCAATCAGTCGTCTCCAGACTGAAGCAAGAGGCACAAGAGGCACAAGAGGCGTAAAAGCGACCCGGACGATGCTGTAAGAAGAAGACGATGCTTCTGGTTCCCGAACCCCTAATCACCGTAAGGTGGACGGGGGATGTACGGAAAAGACACAGATGTAGCAGAGAAGCTCTATAGAGTCCCCACCGAAGTAATGTTTAACGACGGTTCCCGGTGGGGTACTCGTTTCGAAGGGCCACTGGCTGCAGAGTTCACTCTGCCCACGTCCACAAAAAAAAAAAAAAAAAAAACACACACACACACATACACATACGGAAATTTGTTGAGAATTCAATCAAGTTTACAAATATGTAAACCAAATTGTCCTACGAGGTCTGGTTCAAAATCTCGTTTTCGAGCCTATCACAGAGCTTCCTCTATGAGGAAGCAAAAAAACACACACACGCACATCCATACAGACAATTGTTCAGAATTCAATGACGATTCTGAATATGTATACAAAATTGTCCTACGAGTTCTAGATCAAAAGTTGATTTTGACGCCTATCACAAAGCTTCCTCTATGAGGAAACAAAACGTTCACATGGAGTAAAATGCATCTGGGTAATATTGGAGTCTAAGATCTTGAGTTTTAAACTCTTTTTTTATTTTGTATAACTACTATATTAGACCCAAATTGCGTCAAAATTTAAGGTCTTCCGGCACAGGATTATTTAAAAAATTTCGAGCCTGGCCTGTTGTGGAAATTCATAAAATTTGGTAGGATAGAAAGAGGTAGATAATCGATGAAACAAGTTGAGATCAAATAATATCAATTTTTATTCAATAACTGTTCTTCGGATAACTCAAACTCAATGCACTGTGACGAGGATCTGGACAAGACTCGTGTCTCTCTTTCTTTCTCTCTCTCTCTCTTACACACAAGGCCAATATTAAAATATAATGTACTCATAAGTGAGACCATTGTTACAGGTGCAGCGACGCGACCATGGCAAATCGCAGGGGAGAGAGAGAGAGAGAGCGAGAAACGTTAAATCACGTGCGCGAAGAGACTGCGCATCGCGACTAATTACGAAAGGAGCAGCGAGCTACGAGGACAGTACAGTTTGGGCCCGATTTCGAGCGACACGCGCACGACGAAATCGACCGTGATTGATAGCCTGCTGTAAATCACGCCGCGAGTTTGAGTGAATGCAACGGGTGCATTACGAGCAAGTTTACACTAGGAGTGCATTGTGATCGAGTGCGTGCGAGCGGCCTGGAATCCAACTTCGTGGATTGGGCAGCGGAAATCGCAGTTGGAGGCAGCTAATTGTAAGTGCCAGTTGATTTCTTTTTCTTCCCAGCTATTAGGACCCTCGCTGCGCTCGGGCCCTTAACTACGTCGTGCCAAAAAGTGTTACTCATCGAACTTGTATCGTAAATTACTGTTTTCGCACATTTTTTAGGTCGCAAAAAGCGTTTTTGGACACTGGTATGTGGTAAAATGCCTCATTTAAATGAAAGTATTTTTCGCTTACTATTGCATAAATAACTATTCCTAAAGTTTTATCCCCAAAAAAATTGTTGGAGGTGCCTAGCGACAAATGAGTGTTGAAAAACGTGTTTTTTAGCGATTTTGGAAAAATTCTACAAGGGGAAGTTCTGACTCATCAGAGACGTAGTTGGAATCTTTTTTTTCTCTCAAAAATACTTTTTGAAAAAAAATTGACCCCGAGGTTTTCGTCGATATTGAAATCTCGACCATTCAAGTAAGTAGCTAATTTTGTGAATTTTCAGCAATATTCAAACGGCTCTACAGCAGTCAATTTTGAAGCAATCAAAACTTGCAAGGTATTTTCAAGACCTTCAATGTGCCTACTTCAGAATTTTGATTACTTCAAAATTGACCGCTGTAGAGCCGTTTGAATATTGTTGAAAATCGCGAAATCGCAATTTTTCAATTTTATAATAGTTGAGGTTCACTTGGAGAAACTCCGGGGTGCTTTTTCATGTGCCAAAAACTAAAACATGACGTAGGTTTCGACCGGAATATTGCGCCCTAGCCCCGTATAGCGGCATTCAAAATATTCCATTTTTTGTATTTTCTATGATTCATCCGTCTTATGGTGACACGCTTTTTATTGCGAGTACATTCAAAAAATACCGAAACATTGTCCTAATACTACTTACGATTAAAAGTATTTTAAGTACCCTAACGCACTTATAGGTGCCTCGCGAAAAAAATAATTCCAACCACGTTCTGATGAGTCAGAACTCCCCCTTGTGGAATTTTTCAAAAATCGTCAAAAAACAGCAAAAAAACACGTTTTTCAACACTTATTTGTCGCTAAGCATCTCCAGAAATTTTGTTTGGGCTAAAACTGTAGGAAAAGTCTTTTTTCACATTGTTTAATAACATATATTTTTTCAGATTTTTTTTGAAATATCGCCGCGCACACTTTTAAAAAAAAGTAGGAGAATAACCCATATGGATTTAAACAGGACAAAATTTCCAAGAAAGCGAAAAATAGTTTTCCCGATACGATGAAAATAGACCAAGATGGAAGCATTTGAAAATTGACAAAATTTCAATGAAATTGTTTGATGCAATAATTTTGTTGAGTAGTGTATTAAAATATATGTACTTGACAGTACTAAGAATATTATTTTTAAAAAAACAATGTATAAATTTTTGTTTTTAACAATTGTCAGCAATCCACTCTTTAATTATATTTTTAAATATTTAATGTTATCTATACTGTTGAGATCAATAGGTAGTCTATTATAATTAGTAATTGCATTGTAGAAACTCATTTTCGTGCGAACCCTTTTTTCATCAATGGAATTTCCTCTTGTTCCTTTACTAGATTCCATAAATTTACATTCCAGCTTATCATAAAGGTAATATATAGATTCATAGATAAATGCTTGATCCAGTCTCAGCGTATTATGCATTACTTTAAATTTATTTTTGTAAACGGTTTTTAAAATCCTACCTTGAAACCGTTGCAAAAGGCACAAGTTGTTCGCATATGCACCTACCCATGCGATTATTTTGTAACAACACTACAGAAAAAAGCAAACTACACCATTCTGAATGTATCCTATAACTTTTCATTTTCTCCTCAACGCCTTCACATTCCTTATCCATTGATAAAACAGCTGTATTAACAGATATGATACTACATTACCTAAAAGCATGTCCAACAACAAATCGTTAATGTATAAGATGAACAAGAGAGGTCCAAGTATTGTACCGTTTACTCTCACACGCTATTGTCTATTCTGTAAATATTATTTTATTAGTTGATAAAAAAGTCCTTTTATACCGTAATTGAACAACTTTTTCAATATGATTACGTGATCAACAGTATCGAAAGCTTTCGCTAAGTCCATGAACGTTATGTCAATAGGTTTACTCTTATCTAAATTACTATACAGAGTGCGGAAAAAGTATGGATACACCTGGAAATTTCGCGGAATGAGCGTACACTGGAAACCATGTTGAGGGACAGCAGCTCAACCAAATTTAGCTAATTGTGTTGAGCTGTATGAGCCCAAAATTCTAGTGCTCACAACTAAATGTTGTATCGTTGCTACAATCCTATAAATGTTGAACTATCAGATGTTGCTATGTTCATTTTAATGAACATTCTGTTTATGTTCCCTTACAAACGCATGATATTGACGTGACGTGACTCAGTTCACGAGCTCGTATAACCCGAGATTCAGCTCTGCTAGCTCAACATGGTTTCCAGTGTAGGAAAAAAATTAAAAACCTCATATCCGACGTATTTTTTGACGAGAAATTCAATGGTGACCTTGAATTTGACCTTGAACATAACCTTCAAGCTCCAGTGACATATAAATCGATTTTTCAAATAGAAACCCAAATTTTTTATTGTAGATTTGAAAAGAGCGGAAAATTTTACGTTGAAACATATATTTGGTTTGAAAAAAAAACAAAATGCATGTTTCAATGGGGGTTTCCATTTGAAAAATCGAATTTTGGGTCGCTGAAGCTTGAAGGTTATGTCAAATACAAGGTCACCATTGGATTCCTCGTCAAAAAATACGTTTGAGTTTTTGATTTTTTCCTACGCTCAATTCGTGAAATTTCCAGGTGTATCCATACTTTTGCCTCAAATTGTTGATCATATTTGCTTATATATTAAACTGCTTCTTTTGTGCCTTTGTTTTTCATAAAGCCAAATTGTATATCAGAAATTATCTTATGCTTGTTGACAAAATTCAGAATCCTTTTGTAAATTATTTTTTCAAGAATCTTGGCTAGAGTTGATATCAAAGAGATCGATCTATAATTCGAGGCGTTACTCTTACTTTTTGCCTTGTGAATGGGAATTACTTCCGTTCTTTTTAAGGCACCAGGCCACGCAAATTCATCAATACACATGTTGAATAAACCAGATGATGGACCAACTATTTAATTCTGAAGCTGCTTTTATTCTTCTTACATTTATATTGTCAACTCCTCCATTTGTCAGTTCCATATCAAAAATGATACATAAGATTTCATTGACTGACGTACTATACAAGTAAATAGAATTTAGATTGCACGCAGAAAGCCTGAGTTCAGTATTAGTTGGTTGATTAATTTTTTTGCTTAGTTTTCTTCCAATGTTGCAAAAGAAAGTATTCATTTCATTAGTCCTGCGGTTCCGCTATTTAACATATATATCTTCGTTATATATAAGCAGTTTTGCTTCGTTATAGAGGAAGTTATGTGATAGGCTTGAAAATGAGATTTGGAACCAGACGTCGTAGGACAATTTGGTTTACATATTTGGAAAATACATTGAATTACCAACAAATGTCTGTATGTGTGTTTGTCATCTCGGCCTTTCAGGCGATCTTAAGATAGAACGTGTAATGAAAACGGAACTCAAAATTCAAAAATGAAATACGAATTTTCCCTTTAATAACCAAACCATTTCATTAGTATAATTTTTAATGAGGAAACTCTTGCCAATAAATTGGCTGCGGCTTTTCGTATATGTACCACTTTTGTGCAGGGGGTTCTCGGATCTGCCCCAAAATTTAGTATGTTATTTGGGTATATGAAAATAGCCTTCAGGTAAAATTTTAGCCCTCTAGGGACCTTAGGGCCCAATTTTGGGCCCCTCGAAGGTCCAAAAATAGCCGTTTTTATGTATTTTTGCGTATTATTAGTTGTAACTCTGGTTCCGGAGCATATTCTTTAACCCGGAGGGTCGCATTCTTTAGGTCAAGACATTTATTTTTCCTGAAAAAATTATGTAGAGCTCGATATCCACACCCCCGGTTACGGGTGGCATTGAAGGGGGATGAAAAATCGCAAAATTGTCGTTTTTAAGCTTTTTTAAAATGGATGAGGAAGACGATTGGATTGACGTATTAACCTTTGCAATATCTCATTTGAAAGGTATTTTTATTACCTTTAAATCGCCGTACTCATAAGGGTACTAACTAAGGGTTCTCATAAATATTGGTTAATTATAATGGGTCTACCAGGAAATGAAAAACGCTGCTAAACCCAAGGTTTGGCGCTTTAAGTTGTTTATAACTCTAATTACATTTTTTTTAATTTTCCCATGTTATTTAATGGAAAAAAAAGCTGACGCATGTGGCACTATCTAAAGTTAACTTATCGAGATCAGACAGTGATTTTTTTTCATTGTAAGCCAAATGATAAGCTTTTTCCTGCTTCTTCCCATTCTTGTATTAATGTAAGTCCATAGTTTTTTACGTTTCCGGCTCTTTTTTCAATCTGTTCCTTGTCACACATCAATTTTGTCATATATCTTACTTTGTCAAAGATTTTCATGTATATTTGTATTTCGATTTTGCATGCTCATTATTGGATCAAGCTTTCCATAATCTGTATGAATTCTTTAAAATACAGGAATTTATTATGGCTTTTGTTATCCATTCACCCCTGGGGATAGATTTACGTTTGTTCATTGAGTTGATTTTTTTACTGATAGTTTCATAATCCTATTAATGTTGTGGATCAGTTCCTCAATTGCAAGACTTGAGTTTGTCATATTAAAGAACATGTCCCAGTTTTCTCTACCTGAATTTTTTCTCAAATTTCTATAATCTATAAGTTCAAATGGAATCTTGTAATTCGTTTTCTTGATTTTATGAAATGATATGAGCAGCTCAAAATTTTTGCGGTCTTGATGCGAATATTGTTAGCCTTGACAAAAGAGTTATCTATACATGTGCCAAAATCATCACCACCGTCTGAAGATCGTGTTATTCCTTGAAAACCAGGAGCATAATCTATTTTTGAAATTTTTTTTATCTTTTCGTATGAAAAAAAAATTCCTAGCTTTTTCTTAAAATTCTATTACCCTGAAGTGGAGAAGAATGTTATTACAAAAATTTTAAGACCTCTAGTTTCAAAATCGATCAAATACTGTCTTAAATTAAGTATACTGTCCAACTCGTTATGTGTGTTGTCGTCTTTAGCTCATTTAGTTTTCAAATTATTGACACTAAACGGCAGTGAAGTGGGTGAAGTTTCATTATTATTTTTTTCATCTCATTCGCTAACTCATTTATGTTGTATAGGTTTACACTTTGGTCGGGTTTTGATACTCAACATAACTCAAGGTATAGATTGTTTTAGGACGGATAACAATTGAAAAAAAGTCTCGTTAGGTAGAGTTGATTAGATGGACTGCGTCTGTGCGGGGTGTGAATTCACGAGTCCAATGTGGCAGCGGCAGCTTCTAAGGCTGGCTTTGATGAAGTTGTGACTGGTAGAGACAAACGGGAGTCAGCAGGGGTTATGACGTTCGGACTTGTGAGATATTTTACTCTATCTGTAGAAGTTGCTTTCGATCGCTACCTTCTGTAGATAGTAATAAATTATCTTTAGATAATTATCTCATTATCTTTAGATAATTATTTGATCTATCAGTGAGAGAAGCAAGAGCAATAAACCCTTCACTAGTCTCGTTGAAAGATCACTTGTTTTATCAATCAATGGAAAAGACAAGTTTACTGTTCAAACCGGAACATGCCGGAGCTTTCTTCTCCTCTCTACTTAAACAATTTCAGCCATCGTTTAGTTATGTGTGAGGAGCTTTCGGCAAGCTCACTGCCTAGTGGTTAGTTCACAAACTACTATTCGTGTATATCGCAACGCCGATATCATAACAAGATATTGGGGTTGAAAAAGAAAAAGAAAGTTTAACGCTAACTTTAATTGTTTTTTAGGTTTTTAAAACTATAGCTGTGTATCGTCACTACCGGTATCACTGTTAATAAAAGTGTTGCTATTCGATGTGCTGGTTTCGTAAATTTTCATTTGCATATTTAGCTAAATGCCCACTGTATATTAACTTAAATTTTGTGTTACGCACGTTCACTCCCTTTTGCGGCCCGTGCGCGATTTTGCAAAAAAAAACATCTCTACTATGATAAATTATATTTTATATTAGTATAATTTTAAAGATCAAATTCATGACTTTTAAATGCCATGTCTAAAATATATTTTATTTTTTTATTTTAAAATTTGTGGGTATTTAAAAATTGCAAAAATATTAATATCTATTTTTTGAGTCGTAATATCTCGGTAAATAATTATTTTATAAAAATTTTTCAAGAGACACTAATTGACTAAAATTAACAAAAGAACACAAATTGTCGTTTAAAATTTAGAATTTAAATAAAGAATATTTCTACGATATAATATCTGGCTCAAAGGAATTCTCGAAAATAAATGAATTCTATTTTCAAATATCAATGCTTCTGTTGTCATTATATCTTGTGAACTTTTTACATGTTATATCTTGAAATTCTTTCATTATTTATAGACATGCATTTTTATAGCTCAACCAAATATTCACCCTGGATCAATTTCAAGTACGGGTCGAACTAGGGTTGCAGTGTCCGCTACAAGTACCCAAGCAGCTCAACTTATCGGTGGAGGAATAACTCCAAACATGTTTTCAATGTCAACCATGGTACGTACTTCTCTATATTATTTTGTTTCTAAGGTAAAGTGACGGAAATATCATATCGACGAAAGTGCCATTTTGCTATATTTTGGTTATAAGCAAGAAAATTCAAATGAACGATCCATAGGAATATATGCTATGATAATCTGATATCATTGACACTTGATAATCGGTTTCTTACTTCTATTATAAGTCGATTTTCGAACATCTTTTTTTTCGATTTTTTCGTAAAGTTCGGTGTGTAATTATTCACGTTATTTTCAACTCTATGTATAAGTGTTAATTTTTAATAATACGCGTTGCCTTGATGAATGCTTTGGTGCAGTTGCATAAACATAAGTCATTGGCTTTTTTATTTACGATACTTTAAAAAATTATAGGGATAAGATGACAGTATTAGTATAGGGGCAAGATATCACATCAAAAAATTAATTATAGATGGTAAAATTCATTATTATAGTAAAAAAGGACCAAAATGTGATTGGGTTTAATGTGGACAATTTTCAAAGTGAATGCACGAATTGTCTTGTGAAAATGGAATCGGTCCTGGGTGTAAAAATTGAGTTATGTTAGTTCAAGTAAAACTTGACCGTTAATATATTTGGTTTGTTGCGTGTTAAGTGATAAAACAATGTGATTTAGTTATGTATTGACTTCTAAGTGCCGAATATTTATTTTTCAATGCATTCATATTAGTGGCATCTTGCCTCAATCAGGGTGGCGTCTTTTCCGCATAACTGGGGAAACGATCCCACCGGCTCTGCCATCTTCTCAGTGTCTCCTGGCGTTCTTCAGCTCTCGCGTCCTCATGGCGGCGCTGTTACAGCCGGCTACGCTCGTCTGCTAGAAAGGCCAGCGGTGGTATGCTGGCAAGGACGTAGGTAGCCTCGTGAGAGAGGTGCGGGCGACCACTGATGACACGAAGGCAGGCTCACCGATGGATTGCTTCCGCCCGGCGCATGTCGGCCTGTGTTCGGTACTGCGACTCCAGATGGGGGTGCTGTAGAGGAAGATCGAGTCGATGACGTTGGCGTAGAGTCACCTCCTGCTGCTCCTGGGGCCACCGATGATCGGCATGATCTGCGAAAGGGCTCCTGCCACACTCGAAGCCTTCTCGCTAGCCACTCTGAGGTGATCGTTGAATGTCAACCTCGCGTCCAGTTGTAGGCCCAGGTTACGGATGCAAGGAGATGAGGCGAGGAAGCAGTCGCCTACTTTAATGGCGATGGTCTCCAACCTCCTCTTCCTTGATATTAGCAGGGCCTCAGTCTTAAGGTCTACCGTCTCGAAGCCTAGCCCCCACACTTCACGCACCCTTGCGATTGCGCAGCTAAGAAGATCCTCGACCTCGTACGTCGTCCCCGCCACGGCGACCACGGCAATGTCATCCGTGAAGCTGACTATGCGCACTCGCTTATCCAGTCTCAGGCGCAAGATGGTGTCATACATTACGTTCCACAAGATCGGGCCGAGGAACGCGCCCTATAGAACGGCAGCCGTGATACTGCAGGACTCCGGGCCATCATCGGTGTCATATTCCACCACTCTGGCTTGGAAGTAGCTGAGATGATCTTCTGTAAACAACTCGGGTGTGCAGATTCGCTCGAGCGTGGCAAGGATGTTGTTCCACCGCGTCGAGTTGAAAGCGTTTCGAACGTCGAGGGTGACGACAGCGCAGTACTTGCGGCTGATCCTCGCGCCTCCGACCGCCTCACGGGCCGTAGCGATGATGGACTCAAAGGCGTCGATGGTCGATCTTCCTCTCCGAAATTCGTGCTGATGATCCGAGAGGCCGTCCGGGGCCTCCGTGTACACCTCCAGGCGTCTGCATATAATCCTTTCGAGGATTTTGCCCGCCGTGTCGAGCATACACAGCGGACGGTAAGACGAAGGAGCATCGGACAGCCTGCCCGGCTTCGGCGGCAGTACAAGCCTTTGCCTCTTCCATGGGCTCGGGAAGACACCACCGCTCAGGCACGCCGAGTACACCCGCAGGGAGGCATCCGGGCGCAAGGCGATGGTGAGCTTGAGAGCCTTGTTTGGCACGCCATCAGGTCCAGGTGCTGCACCATCCCGAATCTTGTTGTAGGTTCCTCGAAGCTCCTCAAGGGTGACGCCAGGGTTAACGGCTCCGGCCGGTCCTGCCGGAGGCCGGATCAGCGCCTCGGTCACCGTCGGGAACAGAGCGGCGACTGTCCGTCGCACCAGTGATGGCTCTCGCTGAGGCGTCGTCCTGGGACCCCTCAGGCACGACATGACCGCCAAGTATTTGCATGACACGATTGAGCTGTATGTGGTTTCATTTTCTTTGATGGATCATTATCCATCAACGCAACCTCAAGCTAATCATAAGATCAACTTTGACTACTTCCACATACAATTTAATAGAATATTTTATTAAAATTTATCAAAAATAATCATTAATGAATAAAATATTCTACTAAATTGTATGTGGAAGTAGTCAAAGTTGATCTTATGATTAGTTTGAGGTTGCGTTGATGGGTAATGATCCATCAAAGAAAATTAATCCACATACAATTCAATCGTGTCATGCAAACACTTGGAATCTAACGGAAAACAGCTTAGATATCCCAAATGCTTATCGCTGAAGGTTTATAGACTTATACCAGTTAATTTAAGTGTTTGTCAGTATTTAACTGGACAAAGTACTTTCAAATGAAGTACCGAAAAAGGCTCTTATGCCTGTTTTCTGAAAAAAAATTTTTTTCACTTTTTCAGCTTAATACTATAAATAGAAATATATAATTATTTAAGCCCCCCCTTTGAGCCCTTAAGGGGGGAAAGGTACCTTAAACCTGCATTTAAAAAAAATCCATTAAAAATTGAGAAAAACAATTTTTTTTGACTCTACAGAGAAAACTCTGTTTTTTCACTCCTTTTCTAAAGTTTTTCACTCTGGAATATGAAAATTGAGGTTCCAGATCCCATACAACCCTCCTCGATGAAACAAGCCCACGGTTATGAGAGGTACACCTGTGCCGTAGGATCCAGCTAGAACCGATTGTTAAGTATGCGTTCGCTGCCGACGACGCGCTACCTCATGCTTGCGTATACGCGTGTATGTCTGTTGCCGTGTAGCATGTAGTGTGTGTGTGTGCGAGGAGAGGGGATGCTGAGCGCGCTGCGTGTCTGTTGGTGTGTGTGTGGAGCGCAGACTCCGAAGAGACGAGTCACGAGAGTCACTTGAGATTGGGCCGCTTGCGGTGTTGGGTCGTGTGCGACGAGACATTTGGCGACATTGCGCATTATTTTGAATAGCGATAGGGAATAAAGCAACTACTATTATTAAATTACTAATTCCGAAGCTTTATTCAATTCCCTACCACCACCATCCTAACACGATCATTCAATCATGGTCATTGGGGTGTCATTTTGTTCAGTAGATGTTTGGTTACAAACGCAAGCACTTTCAGATATTTTAATTAATAATTTAATTAATACCAAATTTGACAGCCATATATACATTTTATTCATTAATATAATAAGTTAAAATGACAGATTATGCTAGCATATGGTCTGAAAAAAGTGCAAATTTAGTTTAATACCTTTGAAAGTGCTTGCGTTTGTAGCCATTCTCATTTAGAACAATCCCTGAAAATTTCAGCTCATTTGCTCAAATGGTTCACATGGAAAGTTACGGCAACAGAGAAATTTTGAGATGAAACGTAACTGCCCAAGAGTTGAAAAAAACCAAAATACACCAATATATGTCATAATGATACTCTCATGTCACTGAGGCTGCTTTAAAATTTTTGGACAATAAAAAACAGTAATTCAACTTGAATTTTCAACACATTGGACCCACAAGGACAATGTTCATTATCCCAGACAGCCAAACAAAGCCAAATGCGACAATTTCATTACTACATTTTATAATTTGTACTAAAATGTTAGTATACGTTAATGTGGGTTTTATATGGAAACTAGTAACTAAGTTAATTATGTCCAAATCAACTTTTTACACAAATATGCACAATCTCACATTAGAACTTGAACCCAGTCCTTTACCTATTCACTAACATTCATAAAACATCAATCACTGGATCTATAATTGGGAATAAAATCACTCAAAATTGATCAATTATCACTAATCTTGTTTATCACATGCAACATACAATTATACATGACACAGTCATAAACAAATACATAATGTACAGTAACATACATATACACTGATGTATATATGACAAATTACATGTGTACACTGTATTTCTTGAATTTGAACGGCTAAAAATGTCACATTTTCATAAAAAGCTATTCAAAAAACTTCTTCATAGCTTCATTATGAAACACTATGTTGAGTTGCAAAGATATAATTGCACTCATACTTTTTTCACTTAAAAAAAAAATGTAATTATTAGCCATTAGAAAATGAAGAAGCAGTCAGCAGACTGTTATTGAGATATGATCTAGGCTCGCGCACGAAACTGAGAGAGACAGAAGATATACCTAAAGCCACGTGCTGCGAGTGGTGACGTTACTGTACACCTATAGCCATGTAAAGAAACAAATTTCTACTAAAGGTACCTTTCCCCCTTAAGTCTTTACATCAGAAAAGATGTCTCTAGTCCCTATTAATGTGCGCACTCGTATTGACTTATCATTCCAAAGCTCTAAAGCACATGTTTCTTTTTGCTGCTGCTGCCGAGTACCTTGAACATTTCAAGCATATGTGGTTCGAGTCCACGTGTCGCGTTTCAGGCCTGTGCGTAGCCATCTTGCGAAGCGGTACTTCCGCCTTGGACGCTCGTGTGAGATCCAGCGAGATAGCGCGTATCGTCTTGGTCGCGTGCGACCAAATCGCGCGTCTGCTAGCGTGAGCAGAACAAAGGCGTGGACTGTATTTCGTAGAGACGAGCCGATTGCGCGCAGTGCAATTACGCGGCACTTGATTGGGACTCGCGTCGGGCTAGCGTTGTAACCCACGCGTTTTCCCCTTGGACTCGCGTATCATCGATTATTCACGATGCACGAGACGATGGTAGTAATGAGAAAAGATACGAAATAGTGAAAAGAAGCGCGAGTGAGGTAATGATTGTATGGATGCTAGTGGAAAGTTGGAGTTAAATAAAGAAACGAGTATTTGTGTGCAAAAGTACATTTTGCGTAGTCCTTTTGCGACCCTCTCTCTATTATTTTCAGCTTGGACTGCCGAAGCTCGCGGCGCACTCGGTGGCGGTTCGACCCCTTCTGAGGTAAGCCTCAAAGATAGGCTGACCGGAGCCTCTGTGAAGAAATAATAGGACTTTCTGTTATGTTACGGTTAAATAAATAATAATAACGGCTAGAATTAAGGAAGGAGAATATTTTATTTAAAGGAAATATGTGGAGAAGTTATTTGTACAGTATACAGCTCTTACACATTACACAGCACAAAGTGATCTGACCTCTGTCTCGCCTGAGCTGCTTACTACAAGCTGTATGTCGTGCTCATTGCTGCTGTCGTGCGTTTATGTATTATTATTATCACAATTCTTTGTTTTGATCATTTTTAAATCTGGTAATTTCAAAATGTCAATAATCAGTTACTTAGCTATGATGTTAATGAAATCAAATAAATTCCTTCAAGTATTCATGCAATCTTACAATTTTATGTTTCTAACTGCTAGCCCACTAAAATATTGACAATAAAATAATTCAAAACCGTGGAAATACTTTTTTCAAAAGATTAAATAGGGGCAAGTATGACAGTCTAATCCTTACAATTTTACACTAACTTTGAAATTCTTTCTCTCATTTATAAAACTCTTAATTTTAAATCGTCAATGATTAATTACTTAGCTATGATAGTAATTAAATCCAATACATTCCGACAAGTATTCAAGCAAACTAAATTTTTTTTCCCTTAAACTATAACCATAATATAAAGTTTGTGATAAAATAATTTAATAATTAATTATATGATTGTTAACATTAATTCAATAATAATCAATCACGTAGCTATGATATTATTGTATGTAGTATATAAAAAAACCGTACTTATGACTCTACTTGCCCGGCCGTCTCGATCAAATTCAAGACGTTTGCCATAATAATTATCAATGCATAAAAAATATAGTTTTCAAAGTTTTCGTAGTTTTATTAGAAGCCTTTAATTTAAGGGCTTATATACACCTTAAATTTGAAATTTGTTTTATTGAATTTTTGAATAGGATTTTTCCTCCTCTTTCCATTGCTTTTTTCGAAATTCCAAAATTTTGATTTTGCACTTAGATACAGCTGTTTCCGTAAGCCTTTTTCCTATACTTTACGTGTTACATTTTTTCTTCTTTTGCGTTTTCTGGAAAGTCGTGTTTTTGGTCACCTGTTGTAAATTTCAGAGAGTACCAATTGAGCTTTTTGAACCCGGGTTACGTACACCTCTTCAGAACATGAATGGTTACAGCCACTACCACGAGTGATACGATTCAAATCATAGGTCGCTTTCAAACAATAATTTTATGACTTTAATTTTGGCAAAAACGAAAAATGAAAAAAAATGTGCGCTTAACTGTTCATGCAGAACAATCTGCGAATTTGATCGTCTCCCCCGGGGTAGGGGCTGTAACCATTCATGTTCTGAAGAAGTGTACGCGATCCTGGTGCAGGAAGCCCAATCGGTACCCTCTGAAAATTACGATAGGTGACCAAAAACACGACTTTCCAGAAAATGCAAAAGAAGAAAAAATTTAACACGTAAAGTATAGGAAAAAGGCTCACGGAAACAGCTGTATCTCAGTGCAAAATCAAAATTTTGGAATTTCAAAAAAAGCAATGGAAAGAAGAGGAAAAATCCTATTCAAAAATTCAATAAAAAAAATTTCAAATTTAAGGTGTATATAAGCCCTTAATATACCTAAAGTGCATTTGTTCATCTAATTTTTACAAAAATATGCGAAAAATTTACTCTCTAATTTTTACAAAAATATGCGAAAATTTACTCAATTAAAGGGACATTCCCATTGCAAATTGTAAAAAAATTCACTTTTTAATTTTTTTTTTTTTTGAAAACTATTAATTTTATTCATTCCGGACCTTTTGGGTATTGTTCCTTATATATTAAACTATAAAAAAAAAATTTTTTTATGCGACTTATGACCCATTTTGTTGGCTGTAGACGGAATTTGCTGAAATCCGTGTTTCGGCTCTTGCCAGCGATTGAGAGAAAACTATAAGTCCGATCTTCATGTTTAACGTCTCATTTTAATCATTACAACTTTTTCTAGAAGACAAACCTCTAAAAAATTGATATTTTCAATTTTTACGATTTTGGCACGAGTTTTTCTGAAAAAATGCTCTTTTCGTGGTGAATTCAACCCCATAAAAAAATTGGGGATGATTTTTTCGACTATTTAGAGGTTTTTCTTCTAGAGAAAGTTGTAACGATTAAAATGAGACGTTAAACGTAAAGATCGGACTAGTAGTTTTTTCTCAATCGCTGGCAAGAGCTGAAAAAAAGGGATTTCGAGAAAAACGCGTTTAAAGTTTTTTGAATAAATCAAGGTTCAAGAGTACAATTTCGGCATTTTTTTCAGATTTTACATCGTAAAAAGTTATAGATAAAGTTTCTTGAAAATTCATACCAAGAGGTTTTTAAATGTGTTCTTTCAGAATCTAGTATCAGTTTAAAAAAATTATAAAAAAATTATTTAAAAAAAAAAAATTATTACCAAAAAAATTGGAAAAAAAATTTTTACGCAAAAAAAAATATTTATAAACTCTATTCTGCAATTCCTGGGCCATATTGCAATCCTTCTGTCTCTGTTAAAAGTTGTGCACGATTTGACAATGCAATGATTTACAAATGACGTATACAATTAAAGTAAACCGATCGGGCCACGCGCGCCGCTCTTTACACAGAAAGTGCGCGAGTCTCTTCGCGTAATCGGCCATAACTTTTTTTCCTTTATGAATTTCGTTATTAAATTTCAACAGAGTATTTTCATGATGTTGAAGAACGCTTTTATGTAAAAAAAAATCGATTTTTTCAAAATTTGCAGTGGGAATGTCCCCTTAAAGACAATATATTAAGTCATCACTCTGTATTTTTTTGCGGTTTTAATATACACTTTTCCTCAGAACCATTCTTCCATCAATTCATAAGAAAGACTAAATGTCATTAATGTAATGAAAGTAATTGAAAGATAAGATAATGTTTTTATAGATCATTGAATTAAATATTTAACTAACTATTCAATACATTTTTGCAAAATATATATTGTTTGCTTTTGGTACGTGCAATTGTGATGCTCGCATCGGATTTGATCGAGACGGCCGGGCAAGTAGATTCATAAGTACGGTTTTTTTACATACTACATTTAATAATATCATAGCTACGTGATTGCTTATTATTGAGTTAATGTTAACAATCATATAATTAATTTAAATCATTTTATCACAAACTATATTATGGTTATAGTTTAAGGGGAAAAAAATTTAGTTTGCTTGAATACTTGTCGGAATGTATTGGATTTCATTACTATCATAGCTAAGTAGTTGATCATTGACGATTTGAAATTAAGAGTTTTATAAATGACAGAAAGAATTTCAAAGTTAGTGTAAAATTGTAAGGATTAGACTGTCATACTTGCCCCTATTTAATCTTTTGAAAAAAGTATTTCCACGGTTTTGAATTATTTTATTGTCAATATTTTAGTGGGCTAGCAGTTGAAACATAAAATTGTAAGATTGCATGAATACTTGAAGGAATTTATTTGATTTCATTAACATCATAGCTAAGTAACTTATTATTGACATTTTGAAATTACCAGATTTAAAAATGATCAAAACAAAGAATTGTGAAGTAAGACTTAAATTATAAGGACCAGACTGTCATACTTGCTGCTACATAATCTTTTGATGAAAGAATTACCTCGATTTTTGATTATTTTATAAGAAATTCAGAATTTTTAATTCATAATGATAAAATGTTAGAATGAATTCCAAAAAACCACTCTACACAAGCTTATGAAATTTCAGACTCTCACGATGAAAACATTTCATTTTTCAACAAAAAGTACAATTTCTTCTCGTAAAGATAAAAAATGAAATTTTCCATTTTCAAAGTTTAACCAGAATTTTCACTATTATCTTAAAATTGTAGTATGAAGTCCAACAAACAACTTTACACGAGCTAGTAAATTTTCAAACATCTACGATGAAAAATTTTCATGTATCAACAAGAAGTTGTAAGTTCTTGTCGTAATGGTAAAAATGAGATTTTCCATTTTCAAATTTTATATTCGGAATTTCAAGTCTATTATAATGAATTTCAAGTATAAATTTCGAGCCTAGATTTCAACTTAGTTGGACGAGCGGGTTTTCAGGACTTAACTCGTTCATCAATTCGATACATGTACAGCGTGTAGCTTCAACGTATACACAAGCTATACGTATGTCTATGTATGTTGCACACGTCTCTATACATTGCGTGAGAACACTTGTATACACTAGCGTGATAATATTTTTGGGTGAGGACACTTTTCATGCGACTCATATTTATTTTCGTTTCTGTAGGAAATAGTGGACCGTTGGAAAATATAAATAGGTCATATGGATAGGATTTTTTCCAAGGAATCTGATAGGCTTATCAGATTTTCGATAACTATTATCAAATTCAAGTGAGAGCGAAAAGAAAGTTGGTGGGAATTTATGCGCTGTATATGAGTAGCGGCGTGTCGTCACTTAGTTCCTGTCATACTTGCCAGGTGGCTAGAGCCCTAAACCTCGCACGTCTCAATATATAGTTGAGTGTCATCGGCAAAAAGTATAAAATTTTGTGTAGTGTGAACAAGGAAAGTGGGTAAAGAATTAATAACTATAAGACCAGGTGAAGAGTCCTGAGGGACGCCCAAAGTAACGTCGACCAAACTTGAGATTTTACTATTCGAACTGAGAACCGCCTGCTATCGCCCGGTAATGTACGAGGGCACACCCAATGCCTCACCCGAAAACTCCATACTCTGCATCGCCAAAAACATGTCTTTGTAGTCAACCGTATTAAAAGCCTTGCTCAGGTCAAACTGCATAAGTAACATCACCTTGCCCTCCTCGATACCAGGACGAATCACGTCAGTGAGATAAAGCACCGCATGCTGGGTGCTATGATTTCATCTAAAATGTACCCTGCTAAAAAAAATCATGGGAAAAATCATATGATGTTTTGGCATGATTAATCATATGATTTTTTATATGATTTATCATATGATTTTTCGCAGCAAATGAAGCAAACCCTTATTTTAATATAAAAACCATTGAAGGGGAAGTGCCAAAATATAATTTAAAGTCTGAATTTATTAATGTCATTGAAAATGAAGAAACTACTTTTGAAAATAGCTAAAAAAATGTACATTTAGAGCACAACAATCTGATTAATTTAAAAGAGTTTGAAGTGAATTAAAAAAGTAGTAGGCATGAAAATTTAGTAACAACTATGCTATCTTATCACCAAGAAAATATCGATGCTAATCTTTTACAAAATGGTACAAATTCAGACAATTTGATGATTCAACAGTTCGGCAGTTTTATAATCCACTTAAACTCTTTTAAATTATTCAAATTGTTGTGCTCTAAATGTACATTTTTTTAGCTATTTTTAAAAGTAGTTTCTTCATTTTCATAGACATTGATGAATTCAGACTTTAAATTATATTTTGGAACTTCCTTTTGATGGGTTTTACATAAAAATAAGGGTTTGCCACCTTTGCTGGGAAAAATCATATGATAAATCATATAAAAAATCATATGATTAATCATGCCAAAACATCATATGATTTTTCCCATGATTTTTTTCAGCAGGGCTAAATGCCGATTAACGAGCAGCCTCACAGCTTACAAAAAGTCCCTGATTTGTCTGGCGACAAATCGATCAAACACCTTAGCCAAATACGGTAAATTAATTATTGGGCGCGTTTCAGCAGGACTCGACACGTCTTATAAACGCGGTCTTCCAAGGCATGGGGTAAGAATTCGAATCTGAATGAAATCGTAGACTAATCTTGGTCCTAGAGGTCTTAAAATTGTTGCCATAACATTCTCCTCTACTTAAATGGAGCAAATTTTTGATAAAATTATTTATTCAATCTGTCAGTCCCCAAAAAGTGGCAATAAGTGGTTGAAAAAAAACTATTTTTGAATTTTTTTTTTTATTTTAGTATGGAAAAAAAGTTCCAAGCTTGTTCTTGAAATTCTGTTACATATAAGTAGAGGAGAATGTTATTACAAATATTTTAAGACCTCTAGAATCAAGATTAGTCAACGATTCCATTCAGATTTATGCGGCACGGGACTTTGGAAAGATAAGTCAGTGAGGGTGCACACTGAACTAATTTAAATATTAAAAGGTACCACAGACATGTGTTCTGATGTAAAAAGACTTAAAAAACATGATTTTTCATAAAAACGAAAAATTCAATTTTAATATTTCATTTTCATGTTGTTCAATTCATAGGATAATGCAGGATTAAACACTGGCGTTTCCCCTTAAATGCGTTCTTCGGTCATCATTCATAAGTAAAATCTTCTTACAAACACACATTTCCAAACACGCAGTTAAAGATAAAGCAAAACAACATTCCTTCAAAATTTTTTGAATGTAATTAAAAGTAACCTTATGTTTTGAATTAATCTCAAGCAAAATCTCAAGCATGTTAAAGGACCTATGGCTTATAATATAAAGAAGCAAACTCATGCTGGTTATAACATGAAATAACAAATTTTAAAATGAATTACATAGAAAATTTTGAGTATAGCTAAATTTGACAAGATATCATTTTTAACTAGAAAATTTGTCCATAATGTGTAAGTTATTTATTTTAAAATGCATTTTTTGAGCCTTTAAATTTATTTTTACAGGGTTAACGTGAAGTAAACTTACGGAGAGACTGAGCAATGGAAAATAGTTAGCTAAACAATTCCAGAAATTTTTTTATAATAAATAAAATGAAGATAAATGAGATTTTATTTTATTTTAAACCCACTCTAAATGGTATTTTTTTCATTCAGAATAAGGTAAGATAAAGCTTTTAGTGTGTATAGAATCTTGTATCAATTCTGTGTATGATCCTTGTATTATGTCATAACAACCAATAACTTCAATTTTTTGCCGATTTTTGCAATTTTTTAGCCTTAAAAACTTTGCAACTATTGAATTTTTTCCTTTAAGTTGCTTTTTATTCAGGATATCTTATCTATATATTTGACTAGAGAGCAGGGTTGTAAAAGTTTAAATCAATTTTTAATTTAAACCGAGTTTAATTCACGAATCAATTTGATTTTTCAATCAAAACTATTATAATTCACGAATCAATTTTGATTTGTGAATTAAATTTATTTTAATTAACGAATCAAATTGATTCGTGAATTAAACTTTATTTAAATCAGTCATGATTTAAATCAAATTTCATGTCTCCAGTTTCTTTGAGTTGTTCATGCTCAGAGTATTAAAAATAGACAAGAGTGAACTTTTCGTGAACGTTATAGCTCTTTTAGGCTTTTTAGGCTCTAGAAGATTAAAATGGATCAGAGCAGACTTCTAGACTTTATAGAGGTACATAGTAGGTTCCTCCAGGAAGTTTATATCCTTTTTGAGCTTCTCCAGGTGTTGAATTTTCAAAGTATTTTTATATTTTCTTGTTTAAGTACAACTTTTTCACGCAATTAGCAAATTTAGTTATTTTCATGATAAAGGGTTCGTAATCAACATTTAAATTATTTGTGGAAAATGTTTGATTTTTTTTATCTCGACTGATCCATTTTAATCTTCTAGAACCTAAAAAGCCTAAAAGAGCTATAACGATCACGAAAAGTTCACTCGTATTTTTTTACGGGAAATCCAATGGTGACCTCGGATTTGACCTTGAACATAACCTCAAAGCTGCAGTGAGTCAAAAATCGATTTTTCAAATGGGAACCCCCATTTTTTATTGTAGATTTGAAAAGAGCGGAAAATTTCACGTCAAAATGTATATTTTCTTTTTTTTTTCAAGGTCATTTTAAAGGCGTTACAGACGCAAATAAAACTCCAAATTAACCTAAAGTTAAGTTCGAGTAAGGGTTTTTTTTCTAACTGCACCGTCTCCTAAATGACCTTAAAAAAAAAACAAAATACATAGTCGAACGTGAAATTTTTCGCTCTTTTCAAATCTGTTATAAAAAATCGGGATCACCGTGCGAATAATCGATTTTTGTTTCACCGTAGCGTATAGGTTATGTTCAAGGTCAAATTCAAGGTCACCATTGAAAAGAGCGGAAAATTTTACGTGAAAGTATGTATTTTATTATTTTTTTTTCAAGGTCATTTTGGAGGCGGTACAATTAGAAAAAAGCCCTTACTTGAGCTTGATTTTAGGTTAAATTGGGGTTTTATTTGCGTCTGTAACGCCCTTAAAATGACCTTTAAAAAAAAAAACAAAACATACATTCTGACGTGAAATTTTCCGCTCTTTTCAAATCTGCAATAAAAAAATGGGGGTTCTCATTTGAAAAATCGATTTTTGACTCGCTGCAGCTTTAGGGTTATCGATTTTTTTTCCCGCTTATTTTGGCCACTTTTCAGAGGTTTCCATACTTTTGGGACACCCTGTATAGAAGATGAAGAGGGCCTTCTGATTCACAACATTTTGAAAATAGATTTTTTTATTGCATTATTGAATCGCTAATAATTTTAAAAATCACCTCCTAATATTTGGCTCGGAAATTGGAATTATTGACACCATCTCTTAAATTGAATGATTAGATCTGAATGTGGCCGCCAACAGAGACCCTTTTTTATGCTTACGGAGATTCGATACTTAATAGTATATTAACAAATTTTTTCACTGACTTCAAGAGTTATTTTTTCATACATGTAGGGTCATGTTGCCCATACGTCACACTTGTTACATTAATTTACATTTACTTACTTTATTAATTAACTTATACTAACTTACATTAACTGTCGAAAGATTATGACTATATTTTTTGAATTGTTACTTCATTAGCACACGCGCAATACTCATAGGTTTTGTGATTCAGTAGCATTAGTTTTTTGAAATAGAATTATGCTACCAAATATACAATAATTCGAAATGTATTTCCGAAAGACTGAATCGGAGATTAGAATTATAACGAATAAGCAAAGCTGAGTAAAATTCATGAATTGATAAAAATAAAATAAAAATTAATTGAAAATCATTAGGCAGATGTTGGAAAATAACAGTTAAAAGTTAAACTTCAATCAAACCTCATAAAAAATATAAAATTAAAGCAATTTAATAATTCAGCCCCAAAATTTAATACATCTTAACGTCAAAATTTTTTTATTGAAATTTTGAGTAAGATTTTTCCTCCTCTTTCCATTGCATTATTCAAAACTCCAAAAGTTTGATTCTATACTGAGATACAGCTATTTTCGTGAGCCTTTTTCCTATACTACACGTGTTAAATTTTTTCTTCTTTTGCATTTTCTGGAAAGTCGTCCTTTTGGTCACCTGTTGTAAATTTCAGAGAGTACCAATTGAGCTTTTTGAACCTGGGTTACGTACACCTCTTCAGAACATGAATGGTTACAGCCACTACCACAAGTGATACGATTCAAATCATAGGTCGCTTTCAAACAATAATTTTATGACTTTAATTTTGGCAAAAACGAAAAATGAAAAAAAATGTGCGCTTAACTGTTCATGCAGAACAATCTGCGAATTTGATCGTCTCCCCCGGGGTAGGGGCTGTAACCATTCATGTTCTGAAGAAGTGTACGCGATCCTGGTGCAGGAAGCCCAATCGGTACCCTCTGAAAATTACGATAGGTGACCAAAAACACGACTTTCCAGAAAATACAAAAGAAGAAAAAATTTAACACGTGTAGTATAGGAAAAGGGCTCACAGAAGTAGCTGTATCTTAGTACCGAATCAACATTTTGGAGTTTTGAATAATGCAATGGAAAGAGGAGGAAAAATCCTACTCAAAGTTTCAAAAAAAAATTTTTAAGTTTAAGGTAGAAATTAAAGTCCAAGCAACTGAACAATTTCATCAAAAATTAAAAAAAGTTTAATAAAATTTGAAGAAAAAAAAAATCAATCAAGAAATTCATTTCTAGTGGTTAAATTATCTAAAATCCTTTGCACGAAACCTTATCAAAAAATGATCTCATAATCTCGAGGATGGGTAGCATACCGACTGCGCAAGCGTACATTTGTATTTTAAATCTTGAATATTATTTTTGCCTGATCATGAAAAAATATGATGTCCTGCTTGATCTGATGTGAAGGGGTACAATCATACAACGAATTTTCAATATACCGTGATGGGCTAGAATGGGATCAGGTCAAATTGACTACGACTGTGTAAAAAAAGTGCTTGATGAACAATTAAAAGATGCGAAAATAATATTTATAAAAGATTTTAAAGTTGGAAAGTGGTTAGCCTTGTATCGTTTTCACAATTTATGTAATGTAAGCCATCTCGAAATTATGATGATTACAATATTTAAATTTTTGATATGTCACCATATTTAAAGCATACTTATTTGACTATGATGAATTGTGCTATTAAAAATGTGAAAAAATTATTATTCAATATAATGATCTATTGTCATTAAATGATTAAGTCTTTACTAATAAAGTAAACATTTTAATTAATAAACTTTATGTCTTATTTTAAAATAATCAGATCGTACCCATACACATCGAGTGAGTCTCGAATTTATCAAGTATCGTATTCAGTTTCATGGCCACCGTTTCGAAGAACTTCTTTTGGTCGACGACAACGAAAATGAAGAAGCAGTTCAAAATGCGTTAACGTATAAAATTTCATTTCTTACCAGTTTTATCACTACGTAGAATTTTTTATGATGATTTGCCTAACTCTTTGGTCACGTGACCTGTAGAGATGAATATAAGTAGGTCGTCATTGATGTGTGAGCATTCATTCATTTGCGATTCGTCGAGTAAATCGTGCCTTCCAAGTGTTAAGAGTTTTGTACATAATGGAGCGTGAGTATTCGAAGGTGATTGGAGGAGTTGCGGCGAACATTGCCTTTGGGTGATCACATTGAAGAAGCTGTTTTAAATGAAGGTATTCGATATCTAGAGAATGGTCTTTCATCGAGATTGCTGCAGTCCAAAAAACATAAGTACCAATCGCGACTCTGCTTAGCATTTTTGCACCATACGAGAAACGTGGTTCGGGCATAAGTGGCGACAAAGTGCGTATCAAGCAGGAAGATGTCAAATCAGCATTTCCGTGCCACATTCGAACCGGCCAAATTGTCAATTTTAGCCACAAAGATATTGCAGCTTTCCTAGAAGATGCCTTCACTATATTTGATGAACGGATCAAAGAGACACTCATCAGACACGCCATGATTAAAGTCAATGTAGAGCTAGCAGCAGAATATATAACATTGAACGAAGATGGGGAGTTCATTTTTCAGCGACAAATATTTTAATTAAATTTAAATGACTGACAACAGACCAACTTCTTTATATTACAAAATGCTCAACGTTTCAACATTGCTTTCCGTCTATATCGCTGGAAAATCATCTAAATCGTTCATTTTGTTTAACGCATCATCGCCTTGTTTTTTTATGTAAACCATTTCGGCAAACCTACGTCTTTTCTCATTCATTTCCCTATGCAATATATCTGTACACTATTGAAATTAATTTCATGTCTTACTCCTTCTTTACTGCTTCCAATTACATGTTTTGATATCACGTTATGATATATCTCTTTGTGTTTTATATTGTTCTTGTGCTCTTCTTTTTTTGTTTCTAACAACCTGTTTGTCTGACCCACATAACATTTTTTGCAATCTTTACAATCAATTTTATAGACCACACCCTTGCTCTCCATTCTTCCACTTACATCTTTAGCTTTTTTAACAACTGTATTTAACTTACAAGAAAACTTATAAATAACCCTTATATTACACTTTTTCTTCAACAAGTTCCCCAGTCCATTAGTAAAGCTCTTTATAAATGTCAGTGTGAGAACTTACAGAGAGCATATGAAAAGAATAGATGCACCAGTAAAGCGATTAAGTCACCAATGGTGACTAATTGAGTTTGCTTAAGTACCTAGTTGCGTGGTAAGGTAAATGACACTGCTGATTGATTAAACAGAGAGTGATTTATTGTTTGCTGGTCACGATGCGATCAGCTTGGTGGACGGCGACTATCTGCCGAATGCTCCGTGCAAAGCACGAGAAGACGGAAACAGAAGAGCGCGCTAGTGGCGTACGCGTCACTTACCGTACCGTGTCGGTAAGGAGGCGAGCAAGTCGGCACAATACTCCTCCTTTTACATTTTATTTAATATGATTGGTACTTAATAAACGTGAATTAAATTTCTTTTTTTTTTTTCTTTTTTTTTTTTTTTAAAATCTTAGTATCTATGGTTTAGAAAAATCTTTCTACTGATTAATGACAGTAATGTTAATCTGTCTCCATTATTATTAATCTGACTCCATAATTATTAAATACTATATAATAGTGACTTTAATGATTGAACGTACTCTGATTAGAATAATTGACATAGTTTTTTTATAAATAAATAATGATTAATATCTTATTAGTACAAGCATAACTAGAGGTCTAACGACTATTTTGACAAACTTTCAATTTCTATTGTTATTTTTATTCAGTTTTCTAATAAAAACGTCGTTACCAACTTTTTGATAAAATAGTTTCTTAAGGTTAGATAATTTAAGCATCCAATCAGGTGCATTAAAATCGTAGTTTCTTATGCAAATTTGTAATGAAGTATCAAAAAGATGCCGAACAAGCTCACAGTCAAACTCTTTTGGTCTATCTTGGTGATGTACTAAAGTGACAGAGATAAGACTCTCTGGTAATTTATCAAGGACTTGAGGCTTGAGGCAGTTGAATTTAATAATAAGAAATATTAATTTATGTAATAAACTAAAATCAATATTAGATGGTAATGAAATATTTCCTAATTTTAAGATTCTTACATTAGGAATCTGTGCAATTAAAATATTTAAGTGCGGTTCAACGAACAATGCGTTGCTTAAGTCTAAAAATTCTACATTATAACATTTATTTATCTTTGGGCAAAAACCGAAACTGGTCTGTTTTGGATCAGGCTTTATGAATTTAAATGTAATAATTTTGATTGAATTTTGATTAGAAAATAAAACTTCGAATAAATTTGAAATTTTTTCGTGAAAGTCAAAGGCAAACAATTTTTAAATTCTATCTTTGTTAAATTAACATTTTGATTGATAGCCTTAGTAATCGACTCACATTGTAAATTTGGGCAATTATCAAAACAATTTCGTTCAAGTTAGAATTAATTAAGCAAAGGCCTCTAAGCGCCGGATAATTGATTATTTCTAATTTTTTTGTTTGATTTGCGCCATGACTTTGTCGGCAACTGACAAACAATTGCCCAATCGAAAGTACTTAAAGCTAAAATTATAATAAATTGTAAAATTTGTTGATCAGTGTTAATTGCACTAATGTCCAACATCTCCAGGTAAGCCCTCTTACCGTCTCGCCTGCAGAGCGAATTTTTAGCATAACGTGTTAAAATTTCCTTACAGACCAGAGTTGTCGCTAGCGGTGTGGGTGAATTAAAAATAATAATGCGCGGGTGAAAAGTGTTAAAAAATGTAACTATGTAGTTGAATGTATTTTGCTCAGGGAAAACAGGCCAACTGATGTTGAAATAGTTTGTGAACAGCGAATGAAGTACTGTAGGGTCATAAAGTAAAGCTTTAGAAAAATTAAACGGGGAACTTGAATCTAAATGTGAAGTGACTTTTTTTGTAACTGATGGTGTGGAAATGAAAAAATGTTCGCTGAGTGACGAACTATTTTTAACGGGTGGTTTAGGCTTGGGGATAAAATTTGGCTTTTCACTCGGTGTTACTCTTAAATAACCCTTGACAGTATAACCCTTCTTATTAAGTAACGACCACTTAAGCTGGTTTGTAGCTGCCAAAACTTGTATCTGACAGGAAATGAGAAGGTAAACACGAGCCATGTTCACATTTCGGAATGATAAATATTAGAAATTGTCAATTTTCGGAATGTACGATATTCGGAATTTTTGTAAATCGGAATATCCCGAATGAAACATGAAAAATTCGGAGAACAAAATTTCGGAATCAAAAAATTCGGAAACATGAATATTCGGAATCATTCGTTTTTCAAATGAATGATAAATACAGCACTTGGAAACAGTTCAGGGAGAGATACAATATCAACGGTAAGTCAAAATTGGATAATTTAATAAATATTTTTACTAAAAATCGAATTACGTATGTACTGTAGCGGGCGTCTCTACCGCTACGAGAGCCCTCAGCCCTTATTCCCAATACCCTGGCTTGATGGCAATCCCTTAGGTCTAAGAAGAGGACAAGAGGAAGGCAACGTCATGCGTACAGCAGCAGCAACAGCAGCAGTGACATAAAAGGCTGGCATAATGACAATCAGTATTAATGTAGTCAGCTGATCACAGCTTGCATCCACTGTGACCGACAAGGCAGACTGACGACGCAGCGCCGCCTGACGGTGCAGAGAGAACAAGGCGATAGCCGCTCGCTTCGGAACGGAATGTTCGGAACCGTAGCACGAAGATATTTCGCATCATCACTCGAACACTCGCCATTTAACTATTCGAGCACGGAGATAATTTCGATCGCGCTCACTGAAAGATTATTCAGTGACACGAATCAGATCGTTGTAATTGTTGTTTACTTTTCTACCTTCGCCACCCGAGTTCCCGTACCTTGCCATCGCCACCGTAAGCTGCTCCTACCACTCAACACCATAAGCACGACCAGCGACCAATACCAGCCGCCGAAGACACGAAGAGCGCGTTAGATAAGTTATTTATTAATTTAGTATTAGGGCTCATCGAGCCAGCAGCTAGCGTACCTCTTGCCGTATTCCCCTTTCATTTGAGTCCTCGTGCATCGAGCTCGCACCTTGAGCGAGTCTCTCAGCTTTGAAATAACAATTAATCACGTGAGTAGTTATTTAATTATTTAATTATTGATCTTAATCCTAATTTGTATTTATTAATTCCGCTTCGGCGTTGGCGCCTAGAACCGTTTCTAATACAATTTCTTTATTTTTAACTATTTAATTTCAATTATATTTGTATTTATTTATTTCCCCCATTTTCTCTCATAGTAAAAATCCTTGCAGGAGCTCTGCATCACATTGTAACTTTTTCGAAGGATATTAAGGAATTCATATAATATATTGATAAAATATGTAAAAATCAATAGAATAAACAAGATGATTGTTTTTAATCCAAACGAGATCTTTATTAATTATGCCTTTGTAACAACAACAAATTAAAATACTATTTTACAAAGAGAGAACCTGTAAAAAAAAACTATTTAGTATAATAATTAATAATAAGTGACTATATTAGTATATTATGCAACGGGTGTAGATATGCTTTTTCTGCCAAACGAGGGGTTTCTGTATGAGCCAAAGACGAGTGCTGTAACGAGTTTTGCTGAAAAAGCTTATTCACACTAGTTGCATACAATATTTCATAGCACAAAAGCCTAAAACGAGCGGCAAAGTTTAAATTTTTAGGTTAGAGTGCTATAAAATATTTTTAACTGATACAAAAAAACCGTGCATGCCAAATACATTATCTGAGTCTACCAATACATTTATTTTATATTTCACTACTACCATAATAATAACGTTATAGATAAGCATTGATAGTTGGCTTTTTTTTGAGCTTGTATAATTCGTCCATCATCTACAGTATGATCGTAGAATCATCGCGGTAATTTCGGAAGGTTTCTCGTATATGATACGGCTCATCACGAGGACACGTGGTTTCGTGTATTTACTCACGATATATTTTATGATTGGATGAATGAACTATTTATTTTAATTTTTCCTTAATGTTTATCGTTATTATATTACTCACCTAGCCGTACTTTCAGCGCTCTGCGCGGGCTTTCTCTATCTTTTCCAATTTTGCCCTTTCTTAATATTTAAAATAGAAAAATCGAATAAAAGAAGATAATATATTGGAAATTTAAAAAAAAAGTAATAGACCAGCTTACTCGCTCTAACGCCCTCTCTAGAAAATTAATCAAAATTAGTCTCAAGCCGTAAATAGATAATTATTCAAAATTTTTCAGTTACTACAACACTCGTATTTGCGAACCATTAACCGTCCTATTGTACGCTGCTGAGCGACCAATCACAGCGTTTGTAAATTGCTCACGTTAAAAACCTCACTACTGTCTAGAAAACACAAACCCTGTCTTGCTCACATAAACACTGTCTAGCACACAAACACTGTCTAGAAAAACACATTTCTAGCACACAAACACTGTCTAGCACACACAAACACTGGCACGATTACGATATCCGTGGCCCCGCGATTTTATGCAAAATTCCGATCGATGGCGCTCAATCGCGATCGTTTGAAGTGTTTATAAGCAGGTAATGTGGTGTCAGCACAAAGGGTGTATGTATGCTCCCCGAGTGAGCACCGAGTGTTGCCAACTTTTGTATTGAATCAATCAGTAGAATTAAAAAAAAAATTTTGTATTTTTCTGTTTTTTATTTTTTTATATATGTGTGTGGTTTTTTTGAGTGGGGGGCTTCGCCCCCAACCCCCCAGCCAGAGCTTTGCCCCCTGCACCTGCTCCTCGCCCTGACGTCGCTCTATACGCCGACACCTGCCCGGCGACCGCACTCACTCGGGAGCATCCATACACCTTTTGTGCTGACACCACATTACCTGCTAATACGTTGTGTCTTCTGCATCACACAGGTCATGAGTTTAGTTGACAACATTTGTAGGCGACTTTTTTCACGTTTAGATACTTAGTTACGTCGAGCTGGGTCGAAATATTGCATAAACTTGCGGGACCACGGATATCATTATCTCCCTCAAACACTGTCTAGCACACACAAACACTGTCTAGCATACACAAACACTGTCTAGAAAACCCAAACATTTTCTAGCACATACAAACACTATCTAGCACACACAAACACTGTCTAGCACACACAAACACTGTCTAGCACACACAAACACTGTCTAGCACACACAAACACTGTCTAGCATACACAAACACTGTCTAGAAAATAAAATCACTGTCTAGCTTCTTATCGAATAGCATATATGGTGATAGATTATATCGTTTTTATTGCAAAGATTTTTTCTTCCTGTCCAGTGCATTTCATTAAATCGCATTCGTTTTTTAAATCATAGAAGCATGAAGAAGTTAACTTTATGTAGTTCTGGTGTAAAAAGCAGTCACAATTTAGAATTTATACTTGAAGAGTTTCACTTATTTTCTTAAGTAAAGCGCGTATTAGAGTCAATTGATAATATAACCATTTTTTGGTTGGTCACTTTTATCATATTTCCTTTAATACAATAAAAAAAAAAGCTGCAATCACACCGAGTCAAAAAGCTATATAACCACATCTTTTGTAGGTCACGTTCACCGTACTCCAGATAGGCCATGTTGCACTCATAACTCGGCTCAAAGCTATGAATTTAAAAAAAAAATTATTGAAGTATGTTAATAGTAATGGAAATTATAACCTGCGGTTGATAGGTCACATATTCTCACATACTATATTTATTTCGACAGTGTTTATGAAGAAAATGTATTTTTTAAAACTGTAGTATAACAGTTTTTTAATGTGAGAAAGGCCTTTCTTTTTTAGATTTAGTCATTACACATTTTTCGAAATTGCAAATCATTACGAAACAAAAGAGTGATTATTTTCGCTAGTCTTCATAAGCACCGTCGATTTTATCTTAAACTATAATCTTATTACAAAATGAAACTCTTCAGTTAACGGCTAAATTAGAACCAGTAAAACATTTTTAAAAATTTAAAGACATTTACTGCTCAATCTCTATAGTTTAAATAAAAAATGCGAAAAAATGAGCTCAAATCTACCTAACTGATGTCTCGTTATCATCGCGAAAATTCCTACTCAAGACAATTATTTTTAATTAAATTACATTACTCAGTGGTGCACGGTTCTGGGAAAATTCATGCACGTATACAAAAATTTGAAAAACGATAAAAAAATCCATAAAACTCAATTTCTAAGAAAAAAATAAAGTTTTTCTTATAAAAGTATGAATAACCTTACTTTCTTTTATCTATTCAGTTATCTATAATATATTGGATGAGTAAATTACAGGTTGTTCTGTAGATTGTAATGTATGTACTTGTGGCATTGGAATATATTGAGGGTTATGTATTGGCATGATCTGTGTAGTATATGGGTACGTATTGTATTGTTCTGGATAAAAAAACTGTGTATTGTATTGTGGAAAGTTTGGTACTTGAGAGTGTAAAATGTGTTGCGTGTTTGGTTGTGTAAAGACCATCGGTAATGTGTTTGGTATTATTTGTGTAGAGGGGTTAGATAAAATGGGAATGAGTGGCTGCTGATTTTCTTCCGGGTTAAGAGTCGATGTTGTATCCGCACTCGTATTTTCTAAAAACAATATTAAAATTAATGAGTAATTAATTAGAATTATACAAAGTAATAGTTTTATGCAACAGATGTGAATATGCTTTTTCTGCAAAACAGGGGGTTCCTGTATGAGCCAAAGACGAGTGTTGCAACGAGTTTTTTTAAAAAAGCTTATTCACACAAATTGTTTTCAATATTTCATAGCACAAGAACCTAAAACTAGCGGTAAAGTTTCGATTTTTAGGTTAGAGGTCTATAAATATTATCAAAGATCAAGTAAATTATTTTCGGTATACTTTTTTTAAATGCATTTCTACGTCGTTTATTTTTTCTGCTTTTCTTGATTAAAACTTTTGATGAGTCTGGAAAATATGAATAAATATTATGTTTGGTGAAACTCGACAAACATATCTCAATTGTAATATTTAACTACTTTTGTTTGCTCCTACACTATTAACGACCGAATAACTTGTTTTTTGAACTGGAAAAGTTTGATATTTGTTTATTTGGAATTCAACATTTTGGAATAATAAAAACTCAAAATCAAGAACATAACAAAATTTATTTATTCTTACTTATACGAATCTTGTGTTTTATGGTTTCTTCGTGAAGAATTTTTGGTTTCTTCTTTTTTCAACCTTTCCAGAAGAAGAGTTATTCAGAAATACTAGAAAAAACAAAATCAAAAAGTTTTATACATTTTCATAATAGTATGTTGCAAACTAGAAAAATATTAATAATAAGAATTTAACTGCATGAATATACGAAAAAAATCAGCCGGTACTTTTAAGGTTAATTATACGCTGTGTCTATTTGCACCTAAATCCACGTAAAAAAACGTGGATATAAGGAAACAAAAATCAGTCTAAACCAGGACATTATGCCGACTCGGAAGAAGAATGCCTGCAGCTACTGCTGGACGCAAACTTCCACAGATCGGAGGGGCAGGTGTGTGGGAGGAGAAAAACGGACCTCCCCACAGGCTGTCTGCGAGGTCATGGGAGATTGCGAAAGATGTGGTAAGATCGGGTACAGTCACCTGGGCGATAGACATGTTAGGGCCATTTAAGTCCCCTGGGACTGATGGCATATTTCCTTCTCTGTTGCAGAGGGCGAATAACTTACTCATTGTAGATGACCGGATAGACCTTCTGTATTGAGAAGGTGGTTGATAGGTACTTGAGAGAAAGGATTCTTAAGACTCGTCCACTTCACTCCTATCAGCATGCGTATAGAGCGGGCTATTTAACCGAGACCGCTCTGTATGCAGCCGTGGCAAAGATTGAAGCCAGGCTGGAGAAGGGGGGAGGGGGGTACGCAATCGGTATGTTTATGGATATAGAGGGGGCGTTTAACCACTCTCCACCGGAGGTTGCGTGACGGGAAGCAGCTCGAGGAATAGCGCCACCGCTGGGGACTAGATGGACGAACTCTTACGCAACCGTAAGGTTTAGGCATCCCTTGGGGCACATAGGCAAGTCGCATTAGTCGACAAGGGACGCCCTCAGGGGGGGAGGGGGGGGGGGGTTCTCTCCTTTTTTATGATGCGTGTTCACGGATAGCCTGCTCCGGACTATAATCGTGGACGGCTGCCACGACAGGCCTATGCGGAGATGTGCTGGTGCTGACTCAGGAAAATTTCCTGGAGCCAGCATTGGAACGTATGCAATTCATCCTTAATAGGTAGATAAGTGGTGTGTCTAAACTAGTCGACAGCCAAACCCAGCGAAGACCGAGCTTGTAATCTTTACCAAGAAGCAAGCGTCGATTATTGTGGGAGTCTGAAACTTCGAGGCAGTAGAATCGAAGCACAGGAGTCCGCAAAATACCTAGGCGTCATTCTGGACAGAAACGTCAGGTGGAAAGACCACATGGAGTTTCGGGTCAAAAATTCTGCACCGCGCTAAGGGCCTGCAGAAGGGCAGTAAGCGTAACGTGGGGCTTAAAGCCCAACATACTTCTATAGATTTCAAGACTACTGCTTCCTCGGCTAACCTATGCCTTCGTGGTGAGGTGGCCCAGGTATAAGTGGCAGGACTAGAGACCAACTAGAGAAACTCAGGGGCCTCATACTGAGGGGAACAGCAGGGGCCATGAGGACCACCCCAACAAAGGCGTAGGAAATAATCATGGATATACCACCATTCCATATCGAGTCCAAGCAGGGGCCGCAAATACAGCTCATCGCCTTAGTCACTTCGTCATATTATGTCCATTCTGAGGTGTCCGTAAGAATGTCCGAACTCGTAACAAAGACAAACGCATAAGCATTTGCTGCGATAGTCATGCAGACCTCACGATGTTGGGCTCCCGGACTGTAACCTTGACGTTGGTCTGGGAGTGCGAAGAAGCCCTGGGGCACTGGCAGTCAAAAATGAAGTCCAGTTGAAATATTCCAGGTCTCTGCATAAAAAAAAGATATTACGAAACTGTAGACAAAATGAAAATAGTTACTTCCTCTTGCAGTTTTATGTAGATATAATCCTGGCCGCTCTTGGGCACACGGGATAATAGTATACGTGGATATAGTCCTGGCCGCTTTTTAAGCATACCTGGATATGAGTAATCACGTGAATAAAGTCCTGGCCATGCCTAGGTATACGTGGATATCAGTATCACGTGGATTTAAGTTTTTTTCGGATTTTCATACGGGGATATAAGCTTTATTTACGTGAAGTTTAAAAGAAAATGTACGCTTTCCAGGCCGAATACTTGCATATAGTTTTGAATGTAAAGTTTTACATTTGAATTTGGGGATAACAAGACTATAAATCAAAAAGTTGTCTCGTAATCATAAGAGTGAAATAACTGGACACGTGGCCATGGAATTTACAAATAATTTGGTCACACAGACCATTTATGAAAGAAATGCGACCATAAAAACTGAAACTTTGTCAAATAGAGTAACATAGTTGAGTTTGTCAGTTGAGGGTATCTATCTATGAAATATGGTCACGTGACCGTTATGATAAAAAATCTGGTTACGGGATCCGACTGTGCATCAAAATCGATCACGAAAATAACTTGTTCAAGTAGGGTAACATGACCATAATCTACACTCCGCAACAGAATTATCGCAACAAAAAATTTCATCGAAATTTTGTCGATTTTCAAATGCTTCTATCTTGGGCTATATTTATCGTATCGACACGCTTTTTTTTTTAATTTCTTGGAAATTTTGTCTTCTTTAAATCTAGATAGACTACGATAATATTTGAGTTAATGTCCAGTTACCGGCAGTATTTGAGCGCGACACTAAAAATTACTGAAAAAATTGACTGTTTGAACGTGTACCAGTACCACAGTAATTTTTTTATCGAAATTTTACATACACCATCGCAAAGTACTCTTTTCAACGAGTAATTTTAAAAAAAAAAAGACCTCTCTCACGATTTTTTTAACGCCCTGTAGGTCGTTTTGAAGGTACCATTAAAGTAAGTAAAATCCCTAGTTTAGCTGAAATCAACACGATTTTCGGGCATTTTACGTACACAAATGTACCTCAATTGACCTACAGGGCGTTAAAAAAATCGTAGAGAGGTCTTTTTTTTTTTTAAATTACTCGTTGAAAAGAGTTCTTGCGATGGTATATGTAAGATTTTGATAAAAAAATTACTGTGGTACTGGTACACGGTTCAAACAGTCAATTTTTTTCAGTAATTTTTAGTGTCGCGCTCAAATACTGCTGGTAACTGGACATTAACTCAAATATTATCGTAGTCTATCTAGATTTAGAAGACAAAATTTCCAAGAAATTAAAAAAAAAGCGTGTCGATACGATAAATATAGCCAAGATAGAAGCATTTGAAAACGACAAATTTCGATGAAATTTTTTGTTGCGATAATTTTGTTGCGGAGTGTATTAATGTTGGTCAAGTAGGGTAACATTACCATAATCTATTAATGTTGGTAGTGTGACCGTCACTAGAAATTTGGTCATGATGATCATTTGTGTATGAAATTTGATCAGAAAAAAGTTTAATAAAAAACAGTAACATGACCATGAAGGTAACATGATGATCAATCTATGAGAAATGGTCTTGTGACCATCAATTTTTACAATTTGATCACGTAACTATAATTTAAGGACCTATATTTCAGATATACAGTTGTAAAAATGAGGGTTATCATGCACAGGAGCCCCTCTAAAACAATCCAACTAGTTAGTAATACCATACATTACCTTGTTTCTCTGAATGTATTCTTCGCTATCGCTCTTAACCTATCATCGGGGTTTCCGCGACGCTAGCTTTCACGATTTTCATCCGTGATTTATTTTCTAGGAATAATCAAGCATTATCAGTCAGCGATTTTTTTACGTTTATATGATGAATTTGAGTTTGCATAAATACAACTGTGTTTACTACTATTTAACAATATTCTTTTAATTCATTAGAAAATACCTGTATCGTTTGAATTGGAACAATTGTTTCAAAATTCTGACGTTTGTCAGTTCTGAGCTCACATCTCAATCTCTTATCTTGAAATTCCAAAACCGGTGGTGGTGCAGCACTTGCTTTAATTATGTTTTCTATGTCAAATTAGTATAAATCATTCATACATAAACTAAAGAAATTTATTAATAATCTTATGATTTATAAATACCTTTTATGTGATCTGAAGGATCCGATTTTTCAGTACTTTGACAAGAAGTATCTAAGATGGCTTTTTTGGTTTTCATCGTTTCAATAAATGAATTACCTAACGATCAAGAATAGATTTTAAATAATATGAAATAATTAATTGGTTAAATGTTGCTTCCTCTCAGAGAAAGGTCTGTGATAGGTTCAGAAGGGAATTTTTGAAATAATGGTCGTAGGTAAATTCTGTAAACAGTTATAGAAACTAGATTAAATTTGCAACGAATGCCTTTATGGATGTGTATGTATGGACATACACAATGAGTTATCGTTGTCGATGGTTAGCAGTTTAGAAAAAATCGTGCCTTTAATGCGGGGAATGAGACGACAGTCGAAGGGGATGGTTTCGGTAAATAGATTGTTGTTGAGGTCTGTAGCAGTGTAGGTGAATGAGTTTGTGAGTGTTGCAGTGTTGACTGGTTGGTAGTAGAGCGTTCTACGAGGCAAACGAGAAGAAAATCTCTCAATTTCACTGTCAGTGGGCAACTTGAAATTCTTCATAAGATAGGAGATACGCGATGCAAGGCAGGTGTATGGGGCATTTCGCTCTAGCAAAAATCCGCCAGGGGGCAGTCTTGTAGAGAGCTCTACCATGTGTATTTAATATATCTATATATCCGGGACATATCGCGTCAACTGTCCCCCCTTGAAAAAATGATATTAAAACTAATTATGTACTCAAAGAATACATTGAAAAATGAAAATCCTGAAAATTTCAGCCTTCTAGGTTTATCCCTCATGGATCTACAGGTTCTCAAAGGGAACTCAAATTTGTAGTTTATTAATAACCCCAAAAACCTTTAAAAATGAAATAATAGCATAAAAGTCAAAAAATAAATTTGTTCGTATGCAGCTAATAGGCCAGAATTGAAATATGTTCAGCGAAAAGACAAAATACAACTTTTAGGAATTTTGGTTGTCAGCAGCCCTAAAAACGAAATTTGAGAGCATTCGGTAGATGTAAAAACATGGTTTTTCCTTATTTTCCATTTTAAAAACTCATTTTTAGGAGGAAGCTCTTTGCCAATGAATTGACAATGTTTTTATTTACTGTATAATAATACCAATTCCTTGTTTTTAAAAGTTTTTTCAGCCTCTACTATGGCTTTGTTGTGCCTTTTCTCGAATCTTAATGTTTCCTCGTTTATGGAAATCTCCTTATCGAAATCATAATCTTCTTCTGCGCATATTGAAATAAACATATAAGTTAAGGGTAATTAAATAACGTAAAATCATTTTCATTACTTACCGTAAGACGCAACGTTTAATTTTTCTTTGAGCTCGATATGGAACTCCACAAATTCGGACTCAATTTTTTCGATCAATGATCTTATGTGCCCTTTCGTTCTACTAATAGCAGAGATAAATGTTTCAATTGAGTGATTGGCACTCGTATCCATTAATAATTTCCATTCTGAAAAGAATAAATTAATTTTTTTTCACAGGATTTTTTTCAAAACATGATTTACAACGAATAGCGAAAAACAAAAATTTGGCTTGCAAAGTACACGAACAGAAGTATCTATTTGAAAAAACAACACTTGAATAATAAAAAAATATAATAGAAAGAGTAAGAAGCATAGTTGTTGTGAGTACAAAATTTGAGTGAGTGTGTGAACATGAATCCGAATATGATTTATACTATTTGATAATAGAATTCGTAATTGGACTACACTTACGTTGATGCAATATAATGTTCTTGACACTACTCTCAAACCGCGGCAAATCACCATTGTTTTGAACAAAATTTTTATTGCGTTCTACGCGATTTCTATACTTTAGAGTCAGGTTAACTATCGTTTCTGGAATAAAAGAAACATTGAGAATAAAATATTATGCTACAGTAAAAAAAGTTCACTTGACTCATGGCTGAGAACTACGTGCAATGTAGTAATATGCCGATTCTGAATAAAAAAACAATTTTATTAATTCAAGTCCTGTCACATGAAAAACATGCAGAACTAAGGCACAATAATTACAATAAATAAGGTCATGTAACCGCAACTTCAAATATCATGTTATGTCACAGTAAGTAATGTAAATATAAAGTTTCGTGACCATCGATTCGTAAAACACAATCACAAAAATTTTAATGAAAAAGGTAACATGACCATTATTTTACAAAACTTGGTCATGTGACCGCCACGTTTTTTAAATTTGGTCTCTTGACTATCAGAATAAAATTTGTTTACTAAATTTCTTTAGTTACGGTAACATGACCATCATTTACAAAACTTGGTCATGTGACCGTCACCTTTTTTTAAAAGTTGGCCTCTTGATAATCAAGGTATAAAATTAGATAACTAAAAATCTCTTGAAGTACGGTAACATGACCATCATTTTACTAAACTTGGTCATGTGACCGTCAGTTCTTTTAAAATTTTGTGTATCGACTATCAGAATAAAATTTGTTTACTAAAAGTCCTTTTAGTTACGGTAACATGACCATCATTTTACAAAACTTGGTCATGTGACTGTCACTTTTTTTAAAATTTGGTCTCTTGACAACCAAGGTATAAAATTTGATTACTAAAAATCTGTTTAGGTACGTGCACATGATCAACATTGAAGAAGTCTAGTCGTGTGATCTCTTTTCATTATCATTTCAGCATATTTACTCAAACTTTGAAACAATTTCATAAAACTTACGACAAAAATCATTCGGCACTGGTCTTTTTCCCATCTCTTGACTGAGAATACTGTTGAAAGACTCGCAGCAGTTGTTCGTTCTTTTTGACAAAGCAAAAATACTAAAGCCTTCTGGTGTCACGGTGTCGAGCCAGTAAGACTGGAAATAATCTAAAAAAATGGTAATGGCCGACATCTTCTTCAAAGTCAGTTCTCCGTCTGGTAATTTTTCTTTGAAGAAGCTTATAATTACGTCAGATTGACGCGTAAACTCTTGCGGTATCATTTGGGGGGGTAAAAAAGCGATGGCCAAAAACTTTCTTATTAAGTTGCGAAATTCTTGGAATTTATTTATAACATCCTGTAGTCCCACTTTTTTCAATTTAGCTATAATAGTCTAAAAATTATTGATTAATATTAAAAAAACCCTTTGCTCACTTCACTCAAAAAATCGATTTATAAATAAATTACTATTTTAACGATGATAATATTCTATATCATGTAACAGGTACTCTGTGGGTGCATATAATTAGTTCAATGTTATAAAGAATGGAATGTATACGCGAAGATAATGACTTACCCAGAATTCGATCTCACTCAAGCGTACAGCGAGGGTGCAAAGACTTCTGGGTAAGTCATTTTCCATGTGCGCTAGTTGCATAGGATGTTTTTTGACATTTTGCTCGAGAAACGTTTTTATGATGCTTTAAGGTTACAAAAACCGAGTTTTGCGTGTGGTGTGTTAAAAATGTTTAATTTTTAATGTACATTTTACAGGCTTCTTTCCACAAATCGCTAAATTTCCAGTAACGTTCAGTAACTTTGCGTGCGATCCTCTAATTTAATTGACCAAAAAATTAGCTTATCGGCGTAGCCGAATATGAACAACTATCTTGGGTTCACGTCGAATCCGCAAGGCGTCAACTAAAAAAAATCAATGCCACTGCAAGTATTGAAATATTTGCGTAAAAACCTCCAAATATTTGAGTGACGGCGAGCTGAAAGCGAGAGCTTCCCGACCATCAAAACCGAGGAAATACTTCGGCGAGCCGGAAACACAAGGCTTCTCGACCAAAATTCTCCTCGAGTTTTGCGGAGAGCTTGAGCGTAAACTCCCGACAACGACTCTATTTAGAACGAACTAAACCTGCCGGTGACAGTCGGTTCAAAAGATAATTGCCGTGTCGTTTCGCTTGCTTATATGCAGCACTCCAGGTTTTGCCTCTTGCGAGTGCGACGCTGTGGCCGCGTCGCCACCTGGCGGCGATGAAATTAAACAGGACTTGTTTGCTATTTTTTCATTTTTAAGGGGTTTTGAGATTATAAATATGATTTTTGACTAGAAAGTTGAATTTTTCATCAAATTTTACATCAAAAATCATGTTTCAAGAAATTTTTTATATTGACCCCAGAAAAGCAGAATTGACGTGAATCACAGTTGACGTGATATAGCCATATGTAAATGAAAAATATAGTATACAAATTTCTTTCATACAGTCGGACTCATTCTACTAGTATATAATGATATGTGTGACTTAAGCAGCCCATTATTGCACGGTGCTGTTAGCGCCCGAGCGTAGCGAGGGTGCTAGCACCGTGCCCAAAATGGGCTACTTGAGTCATCAGTATCATATGCAATTTTATAGCACTGTGCTAAGTTCACGCTTAGGCCCCCTTGCTGCGACGATATTATGAGCAACTTAAATCTCGGCAAAGCGTGCCTTAAGCGTGAACTTATGCCGCGCAGTGCTATAAAATATACTTACAGTCAATTTTTCTTTTTTCTCTGAAGATGTTATTTTGTCATCAGCAGTATCCTCATCCACATTTATTTGTTTTTTACAATTTTGTGTGGTAAAATTGTCATTCGCAGGATATATTCGTTTGCTAAAATTTACCATGGAAATAAATATTATCAAAATGAAATTTTGGTGCAAAAAATCAGTGTTACTCAGAAACCTAGCTTTTACTGCGATTAATTAAGAGGAAGATTTTTGAAAAATACATTCAAAAGCTTGATTCGAGTTTTTAAATAGATTTAAATGGTCAGGATCATATAGTTTCTTTTTTCTGTTTCGCATTACATAATTGGAGCTTAAAAATATTAAAAAATTCAATAATTGTAGAAAAAAATAACTATATTTTTACAAAGATTTTATGGAAACACAAATGAATATCAAACTGCATAGAACGTGTACATCCGCGGACATGCTAGGTGAAAATATTCCACCGGATTCTATAAAAAAACATACGCAGGATCCTACGTCAGATCATATGCAAGATCTTATGTAATTTCCTTTATAATATACATGTGAACTTGCATAAGATCTTAGGTATAATAATCGACCAAGTTTCCTACATGGGATCTTATATAGGATCCTATGTGGGATGCTGTGTAGGGTCTTGAGTGATGTGAAAAAATATCAATATGGTATTTGGCAGGGGTCGGGGTGACAGACGAATTGGTGAACCACATACCCATCAAATATCATATACATTAGACTGACAATATTTTACATCATTTTTTTTAAAACGGCGGGACGCCCCCTCAAAAAGTTTCAGACCTCCAAAAAAATAAGTTCAGCAAAATTTCAAATAAAAGTTTAATTTTAGGTTACTTGTTATTTGTGTTTGTAGCATCTTTGTAATGACCTTCATAAAAATAACCAAATACATATTTCTTCGTAAAATTTTCAGCTCTTTACAAATCTGCAATAAAAAATGGGGGTTTCCATTTGAAAAATCAATTTTTGGGTTGCTGTAGCTTTGAGGTTATTCAATGTCAAATTCAAGGTCACCATTCGATTCCTCTTAAAAAAATACGTCTGATATGATGTTTTTGATTTTTTTTTTCACGCTTATTTTGGCCGCATTTCAGAGGTTTCCATGCTTTTGGTATACCCTGTATAATGCAAAAGCAAAAATTTATTTTAAATCAACACACTCGTCTTGTGGCATGGGTTTTTTTCATTCAAATGAGCTGAAATTTTGCACAACTTATTTTTTCGGGGGTCTAAAACTTTTGAGGGGGCGTCCCGTCATTTGAAAAAAAATGATGTAAAATATTGTCAGTCTAATATACATACATAGAAAAATAACTCAAACTTATCAAAGCAACTTAACAACTTATTAACTCAAGTAAATTTTATTAAAAACAATCAATTTAATAAAAAATGGATAATCGATGAAATAGGAAAATCGATGTTCTTATAATAAGAATGTCTGATGGGTATGTGGTTAACCCACTCGACTGTCACCCCGACGCCATTCGAATCTCGGTCGAAGGGATGCAAATTTCTGATTTTTAATTTTTTTTTAGTAGGGGAAGTATCCAAGGTCCTACATAAGTTCTTATGCAGAAACTGACGTATTATTATGAAAAATACTCTATTGATATTTTTTCACACCACTCAAGATCCTACATAGGATCCTACATAAGATCCCGTGTAGGGAACAGGGTCGATTATCATACGTAACATATTATGCAAGTTCCCATGTATATTACATAGGAAATTACATGAGATCTTGCATATGATCTGACATACGATTTTGCGTAGGTTCTTTTACAGGATCCGGTGGAACATTTTCTCCTGGAATTGATTCTCAGACATCGAAAATCAACAATTGATTGGTCGATTCTCCGATTGCACGTAACTTGTAGCCACTGACCACAGTTCCCCAAAATGCAACATGAAATCAAAAAATTGACTAATCCATTGATTGTTGATTTTCGATATCCGAGAAGCAATGCCCATGGGGGTACTGTGCATTTAAATTTTTAATTCGATCCGCTTTTTACTCGTAACCTATTTTTCATGTCTATCAATTCTAGCAAGTTCATATCTGTAGGTAAAACTGTCGTTTATTTAAGGGTTTATATACATCTTAAACTCAACACTTATTTTATTGGAATTTTAAGTAGGATTTTTCCTCCCCTTTCAATTGCATTATTCAAAACTCTAAAATCTTGATTCTGTACTGAGATACAGCTATTTTCGTGAGACGATTGAACTCATAGGTCAAACAGTTATTTTATGACTTAAATTTCGGCAAAAACAAAAACGGAAAAAAATGGTGTGCTCAACTGTTCTTGCAGAGCAATCTGCGAGCTCGATCGTTTCACCCGTGGTAGTGGCCGTAACCATTCATGTTCTGAGGAAGTGTACGCAACCTTGAAAGCTCAATCGGTACTCTCTGAATATTACGACAGGTGGCCAAAAACACGATTTACCAAAAAACGCAAAAGAAGAAAAAATTTAACATGTAAAGTATAGGGAAAAGCCTCACGAAAATAGCTGTATCTCAGTAAAAAATCAATATTTTAGAGTTTTGAGTAATGCAATGGAAAAAGGAGAAAAAATCCTACTCAAAATTTCGATAAAAAAAAATTTTGAGTTTAGGGTGTATATAAGCCCTTAAGTAAGAAGCAGAAAACGTATAAATAAAGTGAAGTGGGGGCGCTGCCTATAACTAACCACATACTATTGTTATTATATATACATAGGTGTCCCCTACTTCGCTGTATTTACTTTTTCTGCTTGTTACCAAATTAATCGACATTTAGTGTACATATAAATTTTGATATTAATTACAAGACACATTATTACGTTGAAGCGACCACGTATTTACAACTTACTAATCAACGTCATCAATCGACATGAATAAATCGTTTATTTCTTCTCCTTGGAAATGGCTTTTAAAATATTGATAAGCTGCTAAATTGTCATCTGAAAAATATTCATTTACATTTCACTTTATAAAGTATCACTTACTCATTATGAAGCTGATTGCTATTTAGCAAATTACGAAACCCTTTTAATAATGTATATATGGTTGATCTAAGAGTGTGGAACTAAAGATTACGATTATCCTCCGATGATATCTCTATTAATTTTTTCAGCTCAATTTCTGATTCTTCGTCTAGAGTACCAAATAATGTGTGACTTAATTTCCCTACGGCCGAAAACCAGGCTCTCTTATTCCTTATTTTATTGCTATTTTCACTGCTGCTAAGCATATGGAGGACTCGTTGGGTGTCCTTTTCTGATTCTTCGACAAGTGTTGCAAGTTTGCGCAGGGCTTTTTTATTTTCGCACTGTTGCTTACAAAGTTCTTGCAGTGCGAACGCCGCGTTTTGTAATTTTGTTTGTGTCTCGAAAAATCCTATAAGGTCTATGCGCTGTACGAGTTTCCAAGTGGTAGTCGATGTTGATAATTGATTTATTTTCTCAATGATCACTCCAGGGTTTCCACTTATTGGTGTCCAATTCCCAGGCGTTTCAAAATTTCCTATTGGCAGCCAGTTGTCAGAGGCGAAAGTGTCCCTGGAAGTATAAGCATATAAATATGCAAGTCATAATCAGTGTCATATTGTCAGTTGTATATGTTAGCTTTTTCTTCCTATCTTTATATACATAACTAATATAATATGTAGTCTGGCCCCGCGTCCGTAGGCCGCGAAAAAAAAAATCTGCTTGTTATTACTATTATTCAAATCATATCACTTTTTTTGTTATAACTAATCTTCTTTAAAATTTCTGTGATGGCAATCAGCTATAATTTTTTTTTTTTTTTTTTTTTTTTTTTAACTGCTCGCTTTAATTTATCAAGGTGCACTATGCGTTGTTTTTCGCCCTGTGCCAAGATCGCTGTGTGCTTATCGTAATCTATCGCTAAAATTTCGTAAGGTCCCCTGTATTCGTCATCTAATTTCCCATGTTTAGGTTCTTTAATCAAGTACACGAGCTCTCCTTCACGAAAATGTACTACATTTAGTTTGTTATCGTAATAACCCTTCCATCTAAACTTTGATTGGCTTAAATTCATTGCAGCCAACGTTTGGAGGCGTTCCAGTTTTTGCAATAAATCTTGCACATACTCGTCGTAGGTAGGTGTTTGATCAGTCGGTTGAAAACTTGAGGGCATAATGGTTCTTCGGCCAAAGACTAATTCATTTGGAGCATAGTCCGTGCCATCATGGATTGTCGAGTTATATGCGTGTTGGGCTAGTGGTAATAATTCGTCCCATTCCGTTGTTTTATTTATAAAAAGCTTCAAGTACTCCTTTAGCGTATGATGCATGCGCTCAATTCCGCCGTTGCTTTGCGGACGAAAGCTACTGGTTGAGTATTTTTTTATTTTGAAAATGTCTGCCAATTCGTTAAGCAATTTATTGATGAAGTGAGTACCTTGATCAGTGAGTATGGATTTGGGCGGACCAAAATATGCTATGAATTTCGATACTAGTCCTTCAGCGACTTCTCTAGCTGTTGCGAACGCTGTGGGTATGAGGACGCAGTATTTGCTTAAGTTATCTTGAATTGTTAATATATACTTATTGCCGGCCGTCGTCTCTTTTAGCGGTCCTACAAAGTCAAGCGATATTTTATCAAAAGCGTACGACGCTGTGTCTGTAATGATCATGGGTAGCCGCGTTTTAACGCGCACTAATTTTTTCTCTTGACAGGCCTCGCAGCGCCGGACAAATTGTCTTACGTCAGCTTGCATATTCCTCCAGTAATATTCTGCCGCTAGTCTATCATATGTTTTATTTATGCCTTTGTGTCCACCTGTAGCTGACTCGTGGAATTCTTTGATAAGCTCATACCTGTCCTCCACAGGTGGGACAGGTGTGCTATTTTCAAAAAATATAATATTTATTGATGTATTTTTAAATTGATTATTAATTACTTCAATTATTGTGCTCCACTCTTGCTTAGAGGCTATAATTAAATCTTTTATAATACCTACTATTTTAATATTATTTTCCAACAATTTATTCTTTAAATTTCTTATGCATTTCGTGATATCGTAAATGCGCAATTTACTATCTATATTATTTTTGATGACGACTCCGAAGAGTTTATACTCTTTCATATTACTAACGATGACATCTGATACTTCCCGTTGAGCACTGCTTAAGCGCTCTTCATGATATATTGTCTCTCGAGTAAGGCGTTTAATACTTCAGACTTCAAATAAAGATCTGCTGTGAGTACATATATAAGATTTTCGTAATGTGCAAAGGGATGTTCATTTGTTTTCTCAACCCCTGTAAAAACTTGTACTTCATTTTCTCGCCACGGTGGCGGATCGCTTTCCGGTCGGGCTTCAGCGGTCAAGTATCTGGCCAGAGCATTTTTTCTTTTTCTCAGCAGATATGGTGAGCGACCTTTGCTAGTTTGAGCAAGGCCAAGATCGCATTGATTTGATTCATGTTCACTTATTACGTTAAGATTGTGCTGGCTACTTACGCCAGCGTTTGTCCGCTGTGGCTCAATGAATTCCGATGCGGTGACGGATGACTCATGTATATCGGGTATCTTAGCGACACTTGGAGGCTCGCAAACGATCGTGCTGGCTTCTTGCTCTCGCGCTTTCATGTGATTACTGTACTCGATCGATTGTTCTAAAAGGGTGAGAATTTTATTGCGTTCGTTATGTGGTAATTTATATGTTGTGCGTTTAGTTTTCTGTAGGTCGACATTTGTAAGGATGCTAGCATGTTTGATGTAATCCTTATAGTCCATTTTATACTCATCGTGCGTGTTATCTACTTGAGTGAGCCACCGTATTGGATTTTTTTTGCTATTTTTGCTAATATCTGCAAGTGATTGGCATAGGTAAAATCCTTCATCAGAATTTCGTACTGCTAAAAATTCACCTTTTTGATATGACTTTGGTATAACTAGCTGTTCGTGCTGCTCGTCTACCAGTTCAATTTCGTCACTTTGTATAAGCGGTGTAAACTTACCGTTCTCCAGTTTCAAGTGTATATAGTCATCGTTTAATGCAGCTTTGCAATGATAGAATATAAAGCCTGTTTTATTCTTTACATGAATGCATATATTGACCACAAAGTGCTTGCCAAATATATACACATAATCATACAATTTTTTCATCGTAGCATCCAAAACGCCGCATTTTATTGCATTTGTATACGTCGGGCTGTTATCAAGCGTATGTTTCAGTTCTGTAATATCGAAGTCGCGTCCCCATGCTGATGCAAGCGCATTCAGCAGTGATTCTTCATTGTCTATAGTATGGTTTGAAGGTCCATCTGATAATATTGCCGATTTATCTGCGCAGTAGCTATACTTTTTGTGTGTTTTCTCATCTGGTAATTCTTCATATTGCGTTCCGCTATCACTGCTGAATATAATTGGATGGTATTCTCTGTTTTGTGCTAGACTAGGTTCATTCTGCAGTGAGCTTTTTCTTTTATGTACGCTGACGGATGTCTTACTACCTTCTTCATGTAATGCAGCATTAGCTGCTGACTGGCAATTGGTGTGAGGCTTATCTCTTTGCGGTGGTTCATCGCTCTCGCTGTCCGCATCGTATAGAATGAATTCAAAACTACGCTTGCCTTTGCGATTTCGCTCGGCTATATTTAAATGGTACTTGCTAGCGTTCACAATTTCGTTATTGCTTGCATCATCGCAGCTATCGTGACGTACAGTTTTGCGTACTCGGTGTAGTAGCGGTTTAAAAGTCCCTTGATGCTTACTACCTCGCGATGTGCGCAACGTTTTCTCTGCTTCGCACGACATATGATTGCGCTTGGGAGGTGTCAAATTATTAGTGCTCGGTTTCTCGTTATTTTCTAAACTGTCACTGCTATTATTATCACAGTATTTGTAATTTTTGACGATCTCTCTCATGTATTTTTGCGCCCTCGTGAGTGGCGTACTAGCGCATTGTAGATCTTGACCCCATTGGCTTGAACGCCTTTTCATATAAGCTAGTTTGCTTTTCCTCGCTTGAGCTAGAATATTTGACTCGTTCCGCTCTGACGTAGGTGATTGCTGACATTGCTGTTGTCTTGGATTTACAGTGGCTTCTATTGACGATGAATCACTTGAAGCATCGAGTTGTCCCAGTATTATTTTTGCTTCTTTAATTTTCTTCCCGCTTGCTCTGAGCTGGATGCGTTTTTACTACTTGCAGCTGGCCGCATGCGCTTACTTGATTCAACTTTCTTGGCTGTTAATATTGTTGTTTCATTTTTGTTATTTGAGGTTTTTTCCTGCTCCTGTTTATCAGCTAATTCATATAATTCTAACCTAGGTAGTTCTGGATTTACTTCTCCTTCCCTTACGCATGGGCTGCGTGATAGTGCGTCCGCCGGATTCTTAGATCCTTTTAAGTAGACAACATCAAAGTCAAGACCTTGCAGCTGAGCTTTCATTCTATTAAAGCGTAATTCAGGTTTTTTTGTAGTGAGGAAGTGTTTTAGCGGCTCGTGATCAGTAATAACCGTAAATTTTCTGCCATATAAATAGTGCCTGAATTGTTCGATGGCATATGCAACCGCGAGTAATTCTTTATCATATGTTGAGTAGCGGAGTTCGGCGCCTTTAAGGCATCGCGATGCGTAAGCACACGGTCTGTTAGCTGTAGGCGTGCCGTTTGCTAAAATGCAGCCTACGGCATAATCTGAGGCATCCGTAATGACTACAAATGCTTTTGACAAATCTGGTGCTGCTAATACCGGACGACTGCTGAGGGCTGTCCTAAGTGCATCAAATGCTTGCTGTTGTTCCGCGCCCCATGTAAATTCTTCTGTTTTTCGCAATAGTTTATTTAGTGGGGCGGCAATTTTAGCAAAATTTTTTATGAAGCGCCTATAATAGCTCGCTAACCCAAGGAATTGTTTTACCTTCCTTTCGTTGGTTGGTGTTGGGAACTTTTGTACGGCCTCGATTTTCTTTTCGTCCATGCGGATGTGACCATTACCCGCAATATGCCCGAGGAAGCTCGCTTCAATTTGTAGGAAGGCGCATTTTCTTGGTTCGATTGTAAGATTAGCTTTTTCAAGTCGCCGTACCAATCTAATAAATCTTTTTTTGTTTCTTCAAGATTTTGGGCAAAAATGATGATGTCATCCAAGTATACAAATAGTTCTATTCCCTGAAGTCCCGCGAGGGTTAGGTCCATAAGCGCTTGGAACGTGGCGGGTGCCGTTTTTAACCCCATTCCCATACGGACATACTCGTAGTGCCCATAAGGTCCTGAAAACGCGGTTTTACGCGCGTCTTCTGGGTTCATTTCCACTTGATAGTAGCCGCTTCGTAAATCAAGGCATGTAATATACCTTGCGTTCGCCACGCTTTCTATTATATCGTTGGTGCATGGTAGAGGATAACTATTTCCCACTGTAATTTCATTTAATTTCCGAAAGTCTGTAATCAGCCTCCACCGTGGCTTACCGTCAGCTCCTGGTTTTTTTTGTATTACCCACGTTGGCGACGAATAAGGCGATTCCGAGGGCCGTATAATATTTTGTTCAAGCATTTCATTAATTAATTTTTGTGCCTCGTTAGCGAGTGCCGGTGGCTGACGAAATCGCTTTGCTCTTACCGGAATATCACTCGTCGTTTCGATTTTGTGAGTGATGACGTTTGTTGGTTTTAGCGGCTCTCCTGGAAGCCCGAAGGTGTAAGGTGACTCGCTTATCAAGTCTTTAATATGCTGAATTTCTTCGTCGTTCAAGTGCTCAAGTGTCTTTACATCTAGTAGCTCGAAAATTTTCTTGACTCTCTCAGTTTTCAAATATATTTCCGTTTTGCATGATAGAACTTGCACTTTTTTTGCCTGCGTCAACACGCTTGAGCTGTCGGAGTCGTTTATTTCTTCCACTGGTAGCAATTGCACTGTTGGCGGTCTCAATTTTATAATTTCATTAGTAGTGTTGATGGCAATTGCATATACTCGGCCTTCTCTATTTACGCCAAGAAAATTTCCAAATAGTAATCCTTCATGCATATTTTGTAGCGGTACCATTCCTACTTGCTGCTCAGGATTTGATACGTAGGCATAAATTACATGCCTTGTTCTGGGTGGTATTTCTAGAATTTCCGTTCCGGTGAATGGTATTTTATAGCCGTTAATTTCCAGCTGATTGAATTCAGCATCTATTTTCCCTTTATTATCTTTTATCGTAGGCCAACCAATCAACCCGTGGGTGTCGATTGGAAATGAGTCTGGTACCACATGTACTATGCAATTAAATTGTTGAAACTCCATACATATAGTTCCTAATGACTCAACGATACCTTCTGTCACACCTTTAATGTGCAGCTTATATGATGCATCAATCAAAACATCCTTTCGGAGGGCTCCTCGCTTAATCAGTGTAACCTCTGCTCCTGTATCAACATAAAAAGGTAGAGGGCTCGTTCTTAGCATTTTGCTACTAACTGGACGGATGGTGGTTTTATTTTTTTTGACGTATAATTGATTAGTACTACCACTTCAACTCTTTCGGTCTCACGCTCGACGCTCACTTGATGCGTCGAGCGCCTACCTAGTTTCCCTGATCCTCTGGGTACGGGCTATATTCCTCTGCTTCATACCGTGTATCATTTTCAACGTAGTGCACTTGGGTGGTATCATGCTCTTGGGGCATCTCGTTGTTGCGAGGTGCCGATGGTGGCCCATTATTATTATTTTGCCTATTTCCCTCAAAATTATTGCTTTGATTACTGGGCCGATTCCTATATCCATTTCTATTATTATTATTATTGTACCCGTTATCTGCGTTATTCGTACTCCTATTATTATTATATCCCTTGTTATTGCCACTGGTATTCCTTATATAGGACTGGCTGTGCCGGTACTGTTGGGAGTCCCGATTATTATTATTATGTTGGTTCCCCTGGTTCGACTGATGGTCGCTGTTTCGCTCGTTGTTACTATTACCCGGGCTTATATCGCGCATTTGTTTTGCTAACGTCCAGCACTCTGTGTACGAGTGCCCTAGCTTTTTACAATGGTTACATCGTACTTTCTGCGCTCGCATATTTCCTTCTTGCTTGTCTCTACTCTCATTACGATAAGATTCATCGACTGGAATTCGTGTTGAATTAAGATTTTCGAATTTTGTCGCCAGAGCGATGGCATTATCAAGTGTTTGCGGCCTCTCCGCTTGTACAAACGCTTGCAAATTTGCTCGCAGACCTAGTGTAAATTGTAGAGCTACTTGCTCCGTAGCTCTATTTAATTCAAAATATTTGAATTGTTCATTCATACTTATATCGCATTCAATCGCATTCAAGAGTTTATTGTATATTACTTGAACACGCAGTCCGTATTCTGATACCGGCTCTTTTATACCCTGTATTATGCTTCTCAGTTGGTTTTTGTACTTTTCAGTCTCACCTGATCCGCAAAATTTCGTTTTTACGTCGCTAAGAAAATCATTTACGCGAGTATATCCAAATATTCGCGAGCTAAAGGCAATTGACGCATTTTTCTTTAGTTTTCTACTTAGTGCTTGTAAAATCCAGGGATGTTTATCTTGCGTAAATTCGTTGGCGACTTTTTGCACTGCGTGGCAAAATGCTTGGACATTGCCTGTTTCTCCATCAAATTCGGGCACTGTAGCGACGAATTGGTTCAGTTGGGTCATCCAATCGTTTCTTTGTATAGTGTTACTACCCCAGCTATGATTTGTCTGCTCTTGGACTACTACATGCGGTTTATCATAATCAAGCGGGGTTCCATTGCCATTATCGCGTTCAGGGCCAGTCGCTTGCCCACCCACGGGGGTCGATACAAACATATTAGTTTTGATTATTCTCTCATTTATCGTAGGCGGTGGTGTACGTGAGTTATTTATGAACGCGTTCGGTGCCGAAATTTCAGCTACTAATTGCTGTCTTATAGTGGTAAGGCGCGCTTCGTCTTCGCGATGCTGTCTATCAAGTAAATCTTGCTCCAAATGCATTATTTTATCAAGCAACCCTTCAAATAGTTCTGCTTGTTCGTTAGTCATTTCCTCTCCCCAATTTTTTCGCGCTTGGCTCAAGGTATATTTCATCATCGTTACTCCCAATGATGTAGGCGCGCCTACTAAAAACTCTACTCCATATTTAATCCGCAGACTTTCTACGTCTACTAACTTTTTTTCATATTTCTTCATTATCTCTTGAATGAATTCAACAAGGTCATTCAATGCCGCGCTATTACTCGGCTCGCAGGGTGATACTGCTTGCGCTGGAGTATCAGATATGCCGGTCAAATTCGGCCTGTTCGTATCTATAGCTTCCTGTCGACTCATTTTTACTCTATTGTAATAATCTTTTCTCTTCGTTAACGACGTTTTTTTTTTTTTTTGATTTGCAACCGATTCTTAAATATTTTCTTTGCTCGTAAGCTCTTTATTTATGCGTTGGCCCTGATGCTACTTATTAATTGCTTGTATTTACTTACAAAACCAACGTGAGCAGTATGAGTACACTGATCTGCATTTTCGACAGATCGTCCCTTTGAAGTTGGAATATTACTTGTCAATTTCACTTCACTCCACACGAACGAGCACCGCTGTCACCAAAATTGTCACGGGGGTCGTAAGTAAGGTTCCGTCCGTCGTCGCTAACTTAACCCGTTAACGCCCAGACGGACAGAATTTTTTATTTCTTTTGTAGTGACCAATAAAATCATCTTATCAGAGCGAGAAAAATTCTAGAGTACTCATTATCGATGTAAAATTTAATGTCCTTTTCGAATATGAGTTTATAATTGACCTACGATGCATATTAAAAAAGTTATAAACAAATTATTGCAAAAAAACACGATTTTGAATCCTGAAAAAAAATTTTGATTCAAATTTTTTTTATGAAAGAGACTTCGATCGTGGTCAATAATACCCAAAATTGTGGAATAACGATCTAAAGTTTAAAATACCGTAGGTGGGATTGGAAAATTCAAGATGGTGGACACCAAAAAATACACTTTTCCAGAAAAATGTACTCAAAAGCTTTGGTATTTTTTACTCGTAAACGATCAACTTTAGGAAAAAATGTTACTCTACAAAATATATTTAAAATCCATCAAAGATTACGTAGGAATTTTTTCAGAATTTTTTGAAAATTTTTGAAAATTTTTGATAAATGAATGAATTTGAAAAAATCGAAAAATTCTTAAACATTCTGAAAAAATTCCTACGTTATCTTCAAGTGATTTTAACCTCTTTTTGTAGAGTAGCATTTTTTTCTAAAGTTGTTCGTTTACGAATTAAAAAAATGTTTTTGTTCATAATGGAATTCGGTCATTTTTCCAAATTTTTCAAAAATTTTCAAAAGATTCTGAAAAAATTCCTACGTAATCTTTGATGGATTTTAAACATATTTTGTAGAGTAACATTTTTTCCTAAAGTTGATCGTTTACGAGTAAAAAATACCAAAGCTTTTGAGTACATTTTTCTGGAAAAGTGTATTTTTTGGTGTCCACCATCTTGAATTTTCCAATCCCACCTACGGTATTTTAAACTTTAGATCGTTATTCCACAATTTTGGGTATTATTGGCCACGATCGAAGTCTCTTTCATAAAAAAAATTTGAATCAAAATTTTTTTTCAGGATTCAAAATCGTGTTTTTTTGCAATAATTGGTTTATAACTTTTTTAATATGCATCGTAGGTCAATTATAAACTCATATTCAAAAGTACATTAAATTTTACATCGATAATGAGTACTCTAGAATTTTTCTCGCCCTGATAAGATGATTTTATTGGACACTACAAAAGAAATAAAAATTCTGTCCGCCTGGGCGTTAACGGGTTAAGGTTAACGGGATGAGAGGAGGAGAGGCGAAATAATTACACGGACAAGTAGCTCATCAACTTCGTATATTGGTAGTTAACGTTACAGTGTCCCTGTGTGTACTAACTGCGCAGCGCTCGACTTCCTACCTTCGTGAGCTCGTCACTCTAGCTCGCCGCCGAGCTCGTCACCTGAACTCGCCGCCGCCAAAAAGTGCCAATTCGGCAAACGGCACGCGAATACCGTGACAATAGTATCAATATAATATTGAATCAAGAGGTAAACACACCCATTGCACTTGCGTCGTTTCTGCTGATATTAAATCGATACTATCGAAAATAATTTTTAAGTTGGTGATAAGGTGGACAGTGGAATGTCAGGAAGCCATTCAAATGAATGGTGGTGTTTACCTGAATTCGGAAGAGGAGTGTCTTTCTCTACTTCTGAACACCAACTTTCCAGGAGGCTCGGAGTCGGGGCAGGCGACCACCTTGAGACCCGGAACCACGGCACCGAGACAAGCTTGGGAACTTGCGGGGAGATGGTAACTGCACAAGCAGTAGAGTGGGCAATAGGAACCTTTGAGCCTTATGAAGCACTGGGGGCGGACGACATAGTTCCGGCGCATCTCCAGGAGGCAAGAAACCTCTTAATAGGGCCTTTGGTGCTGGTTTTCAGGGGGTCTGTGGCACTTTCGCACATACCACAGATCTGGACAACGGCAAAGGTAGTGATTAGAAAATAAGACTTTCGGCCGATTAGCTGACATCCTTTGTCTTAAAGACACTGAAAAAAGTGGTCGACAGGTATCTTCGTCTCAAAATGCTCGAAACTCACCCCTTCACTGCAATCAGTACGCGTACAGGGTCGAGCTCTCAACAGAATCCGCCTTGCATGCGGCAGTCTCCCGACTGGAGTCAAGATTGGAATCAAAGGGTGTCGCTCTAGCCATCTTTCTGTACGTGGAAGGAGCTTTCAAACCCACACCCCAGAGGATGGTGAGGAAAGAAGTCACTAGGAGAGGTACACCCTTGGTACTAGTGGTTTGGCTGGCAGATGCAAGAAAACACTGTGTTGCATCAGCAGGGGCTACTCTTAGGGCCAAGTGCTCTCGCCATTACACTGGTGTCTTGAGGCTGATGGCCTACTTAGGACGCTAGAGGGCGGGGGCTGCTAGGAACAGACATACGCGGACGACTTTTTTATCATTTTGAAAATATCTTGGTGTGAGAGCACTGGACTTGGAGCTAATCCAGACAAGTTGAACCTGGTGCTCTTCAGCAGAAGACACAGGATCGATGACTTCAGACCGATCACCTTCAAGGGGGGTCAGGCTGGAGGTCAAGGAAGCGACCAAGTATTTCGGAGTTATCCTTGAAAGGAAGTTAAGGTGGAAGCCCACCTGGAGAAACAGAGCCAAAAAGCTTTTAGGGCCTCCCGGAAGGCTCCACATGGGGACTAAGGCAAAAGTCACCCTGTGGTTCTACGAGATGGAAGACATACTGCAACTCACATATGCGGCCGTGGTGTGGTGGACTTAAGGTGGAGCTAATTTGGGCTCAGGAGCTCTTGGAGACATTGAGGGGTCTAATGCTCAGGGGGGGGGGGGGGGGCACTAAGGTCGCGTGCACAGGTCTTGGAGTGCTGCTTGGCAGACACCCTCGTAATTAAGAGCTGCTACAAGACTGAAACAGAATGGACACTGGAGGGTGGGCTGTAAGCACACTCAAATGCATTTGTTAGGAGACCCCATACTTAGCATGACGGGGGACTGGATGAGACCTCGCCCCTTCCTGGAGGCTAGGTGGAGTACAGTTATCCCGGAAATGCTAGAGTGGGAGAAAAAAGGAGATAGCCTCTCGGGACACGGATCGAACTGGTATTCAGATGGATCCAGAACGGGAGGAAGATCGGAAGCCGGATACTAATGTCGCAATGATGGTAGGGGCACGTTTATGCCTCTCTGTCTATATGTGACAGTGTTCCAAGCAGAAATATCAGTTATCCTCGGCTGTACACAGAGGATAGAGGAGCTTGGTCTGAGGAATGTAAATATTAACATTTACTCGGATAGTCAGATAGCCCTCAAGGCATTGGACTCCTACACGACCAACTCAAAGTTGGTTATGGTGTTCTAAAAAGCCTTGAACTGGGTAAAGGTAGTCAACGGAGTTTGACTGTTGTGGGTACCAGGGCACATGAGTATCCTAGGAAACGAGATGGCGAATCGGCTTGCAAACCTAGGGGCAACGGCCCCCGTGGAAGGATCTGAGCCTTTCGTGGAGGTGTCCATTTGCTGGTACAAATCTACCATAGATGAATGGACTACTACGAGCCACTCAAAGTGCACTGATAGACCTTTTAGTTCGAGGCAAGAATTCTATACTCAAGCCGCACTCCTGTGTATTGACGCGCCGCGTTTCTACGTAAGTAAGAGGTGAGCATGTACAAGCGCGCGGCTCATCGACGTAAGCAAGCGTCGTGCTGACTGTGGGCGTGCGTAGCGCCCACAGCTAAGCTGACTAACACTGATCTGTTATAGTGAACACTGGCGTGGTCGCTGCGTAATATTGTTTAGTCCAATCGCTCAATTTCCAACTCGCTACAAAAATACTCAAATGCATTCAGAAAAAATAAGTGACATGAGTTTTCGATGGAAATCCCTTGCTCTTTCGATCTAGATTGCTTAAAAAAATCTTGAAAATAAAGTTTTCAAGAAAATCGGCTTTTAAGGTTTCCTAATGATTATCTCGAGTAAACTAATAAATATCGAGAAATAAGACCTCACTATTGAAAAGTTGTGAAAAATTTACTATCGAAAACTCATACCACATATTTTTATTAAGTGCTTTTAGATACTTGTACAGAAAATTAAAAATTGAGCGATTGGGCTTAAGGATTAAACTTATATATTAGGTATTTTGGATTTTTTTTCATAACTTTTATATAAATAAAAAATAGACATTTTTATATTATCAAATTTATTAATTTGAAGTCACAATCACACCAATTTTACACCAATATTATTTCTTATAAAAATAAATGATTTGTGACATAATAACATGATAGAAATATAATGATAGTTTAAATTAATATAATTACTTATAGATTACGAGAAAGAAAACTAGTAATTAAGCATTCCAAACCTACATGCAATATATAGCTCGTTGTCCCATTTCAATAATATACAAGACTGTGTGTCTGGTAAATCTTTTACATTTATAGTTTTACTTTCCGATCTCCGTTCAACCATGTACGCATGGTAATGGAAATCAAACGAGATTTCTTCGAATGTTTTCATTTTCAATAACCATTCATTATTAACTAAAGTAATTTTTGAGATTTCACCAAATAATTTTTCGCTGTTTTCATCATCTATCATAAATATCATAATTCAATGCAAATTTACAATTATCTATCTCTACACTTTCATACTCATTTTCGTCACCACCGTCAAGTTTTGAAGAAATGACCGAAGGTAATGAATATTGAAGCTTGTGCATACTGTGAAACATTTGCAAGATTTGCTTCGTGGCTATTGTTTGAAGAAGGTTTATTTTGCAAGTAGTAGCAACAGCATTAGCTTTTAAAGGTCTGTGACGTGATTCATAGCGTAAAGTTGAATAATGTAGACATGGTCCACAATTTTTTAGAAGTCGAGGGTAATGAATTAAATGATGATATTTAGGTTTTAAGTCTCCGAAAAGTTTCAAATACAATTTGTGGTGATTTTCGATTATACGACTAAGTGCTTTAATGTCAGATTTCAGAATAGAAGGAGATGTAACTATATCAACGATTTGATGCAATAATAATATTAATTCCCAGTGTTTATCACCTCTTGGAATTTTATCACCTATAATTATAGGCAAATACCTAATAAAAGATAATGTTTCCATAGCAGACATTTTCAAAGTATTGTTATAAAGTAAACGCGACTCTGTTATTTTTGGAGGTGGATTTGATTCGATAGTTTTGAAACCAAAGCCCTGTATGCGAGTGTTTAAGAATGATAGAGTAAAATAATTTTCTTTAATGAAATATTTTATCGCAGCATGCATATCATATGTACAAACTCCTTCCAGTACATCATGCATGACATCAAAACAGATATTTTCCATCATATGAAACCCTACTACCGAGTGAAAACAACATTCTTCTTTGATTCCCGTAATTTTTGCATTATTGAGTAAGACATCTTTTTCATATGACTCCGTAGTACGTAATTTTGTCTGATCTTCTTTAACCATTTTTTTCGATTCTGAACTAGTTATTTTACATAACCTGCAGCAAAAATCGGTATTGAAGGACTCAGTAAAACATAAAATCTGGTTCAACCCTAGATTATCGCCGAGAACTGATACTAATTGAAACTTCACCAAATATTTATGATTTTTTATGCAGACTTCTATTCCATCTTTGCTAAGATCATTAATATTAGAGATAAGCTTTCGAAATACATCTTTATTAAGGCAATGTTTTTTATCTTTCGCGTAAATCAATCCAGAAAAAAAAATTGAGTCTAAACGGGAAGCTATATTTGGTGGAAGGGTAGCAATAGAAGAATAAATGGCCCCAAATTTGTTTTCACCCGCGTGAGCCCCTAACGGGTTTCCAACTTCCAATTCATCGTAGAAAATATACAATGGAAGGACAATACCTTGATCTGATTGAGCATATTTATTTTTCCACAATTTACCTTGTACAAAATTTGAAAGACAATCATTGTCCAACGATAACTAGTGCATATAATTTATTATACCTGATAAAGTACCCGGTACTTCCAAAAAAGTTTTAAGTGTATTTTTCAAACATACCCACTGACCATTTAAAAGGATATTATTAGGAATTTCTGTAGAATCATCATCGTGAAGAGAATTTTCAATTTTTGATCCTATTAAATAATCTTTTGATTCTATAAAACCTTTCTGTTTTAAAATATTCATAATTTTCTTTTCTGAGTCTACTTTATCATAAATACAAGAGTAACGTTTAAAAAGTACATCTAAATTGACAAAAGTTTCCTTGCTAACGTTCATATCTTTTTTGTAAAATTTCGAGAACATCTTTTTCGAGGGAAGGCATAAAAATTTGTCTATTAAAATTATTAAAAAACCCAATTACTTGATCAACTATACTTCTAGGAAGGCTAGGATTGGCATATAATTCGAGGATTATATGCAGTATATAATTTGTAAAAAAAAGAAGAAGATCCATTTTAAACAGAAAGAATCCTTATATGATCTAGTATACTTAATTTATTGCTTAGCTTCTATTGCTTTTACAGCGCCACTTACAACCGAGTAATATTTATTGAGGAAACTCGTGCATTTACCATTGCCTATTTTAAATACTGATAATTGTATAAAGGACCACACGTAGTCACAAAGAAACGGCCAAGATCTTAGAGCAGCTAAGCATTTAAAGCAAGAATTGACAGCTTTCAGTGCAGATGTTTTTTCATAGTTAATTCCGCGCAAACGAACGAAGTACTTGCTTGTCTGTGTATAAGATCCGATAAAGATCAAATAAGCTGGAACTTCTTGATTTATACTTTTCAAATAATCTTCGTGAGCCGCGATCTTCACTTCCAAATCCTCATTCTCCTATTTAATGATCGATATGCATTATTTAATCAATTTTAATCGAGATATCATAAATTACAAGTGAGTAATTATAATAACATACCTTAACGAACAAGATGAATGATTCAGAGATTTTTGATTTTGGAACAAGTATAGTTCTGGTCTCTATTGGGATTTTCTTCGTTACTGTCATGCACAATGGTAGCATATACAGGGCAAAAATTATGTTATTTTGTTCTGTAAAAAAAAAAAACAATTTGAAATTACTCTTAAAAAAGTGAAACTTAAAACAATAGACTATTATTTATGTGTCATTACCTCTATCAAATACTTCTATCCCGTGTTCTTTTCTAAAATCCTGAACTTCTCTGATTTTTGAAGTTTTACAGTATTTCACAATCTTGGATGCAATGGTGGGCCAATTGCGAATGAATAATTCATCGTATATTTCAAAATTAATATCAGTAGGTGGTTTTTGAATTTTTAAAAATTTGTCTATGATTTTCAAAAAGTCATTCTCTAGCTGCAAAAGTATAATAAACTTGACGTTAAAATTGATGAACACCAATAAATTTATTGAATATCTAATGATACTTACTAGTTCTACTCCAATCGAAGATCTCAAACATTTGTAGGTAAGGAAATATCCATCAACAGTGTGTAGGTAACCTTTTTTATTAGATTGCATGAGCCAATCAAATCTTTTATTGAACTGCTCATCCCACTTGTTGAAAATATCGTTTGTTTTATGATTCCGAATATTCTCATCAGTTAAACAAGCGTGTGGTACAAGAATCACTTCGTCATCCTCATTGCCTGAAAAATTTACAATTCATTGTAATTTTTATTGAATTTTTTATTAAATTTTTATGTACTGATAGATTCAAGCATACCATCAATTTCAAATTGTTTTTTTGTTAATTTTCCAGCAAGGCGCATTTGTAATCTTACTCGTTTATATTCAGTGTAAAACTGCCCACGAGCAGTAAACGGCTTTGAGGTGTTGGTGGCTTTTCTGTGTGGTTGATAACAATCCTCAATATCAATAGTAGGAAATAACTGTTTTGTTTGGTCCAACAGCCATAGGAATTGACTAGTTGTTATTCTGCAAATAATTTGCATATAATTTAAATATTGAATTAAGTTCTCTGCAATCAAAGAAAATAAGAAAATAAGAAAATAATATAAGTTACCGATAATTAACATTATCATTTTGTATGTAATGATCGATGATAATCACTTTCAACTCTGCAATGATGATGATTTGATGCAGGCGATATTTCTCCAATATTATCTTACCAGCAAATGTAGAGTTCAGAAGAAAATATAAATGGTTTTGGACTGATGGAAATATATCTGAAAATTTACATGATGAGTATAAGTGAGATACTGAAATGATATTTTAAAAGTAAATAACAAATATAAAAGTAAGAATAAAGTATTCTAGCTGTGTAAAGTATTCTAATTTGTGTAAATAGCATGTTAATTTATTAGTAAAAAACAATAAAACATGATAAACCTTGTGCACAACTTTCTGTGTTATGGGTAAATGAAGGCTGGGATACGGGTATGTTTGCCAATTCAGCTTGATTAGTGTTGGAATAATTAGTTAAATTTTGCTCAGAATGATGAGCGACATTTGGTTCGCAAGTACTCATTTCTGAATTATTCGAGTGAATTTCATTCATTCCGTTCACATTTAAACCATGCATGCAGCCATCTCCACTGTCTAAACCAAATTCCATATTGTACAAACTACATGAAAAAGAAATTCAAACATGTTGTAGTACCAGCCAAGAAAGACAATATTAGTTATGTTATCCGTTGTAATCAATTCAAAAGATAACTTACCTTTTCGGGAATGTCCAAATTACAAATGTCACGAAGTTGATCAATACTCAATCACCATAAAAGTAAGCAGTATAACAAAGACACTATCACGAAACACTATTTAACTTTATTGCAAAAGAAAAAAAAATCCAGCTAGTTGTTACACATACAGCCTCTGCGTCCGCACTGTATCAGTAGTCTTACGTGAATGCTCAAAGTCGAATCTCATATACATAGCGCGCGTCGGGCAGTCACACATGTAAACAAGAGACGAACGCGCGCCAACACAGTAGATACAGACGCAGGCTCGTACGTGTCGGCGGCAAGACGCTGTGGGCGCAATGCTCGCCCGCAGAGGCGCAAGGCATTCTCAAACGTTGGCTACCGGCCGACACGCTTTTTGGGCTGCGGCTGCTTGAGCTAGTGTAGCAGCTAGCTAAAAGGTCTATCAGTGGATAGCAAAAGGCACAGCAAAGTAGACTCAAGGTTGCAGGCAGGCCAAAGCTATCCTATGTCCCATCCAGAATGGGAAGTAGACCAAGAAAGATCCTGAATAATAGGCGGGGATACGCAAGACTCATGACTCAGATGATGACGGATCATGAGGCCACAGGGTACTACTTTTGCAAGATCGGCGAGCGTGAAAGTGGGATATGTAGGTGGTGTGGGATGTCACAGGAGACATCCTTGCACCTTCTCATTGACTTCCAGACATTGGCAGCAGCCCGGCTTCGGATAATGAAGGTGTCATTCCCACGATCCGGGACGTGAGAAACGCGAATGCTGGCGAGCTAATCGGGCTCTGGAAAAAAGCTGGGCTGGACTAAAGCTAGTAGGCCAGCGAATAAGTGGCATAATGGACCTTGAACCTTACTGTTTAATAAGGTGGACAGCGAGCGAATATGCGCTGCGACCAGTCGTTCAGTCAGTATCTGGAAGGATCCTAACGCTCACTTAGTGTACACTATACGGACATTGATTTTGTTCATTGGAAAGAGGAATCTGTATGCTCATACAGGTTCCAATTCGGGTTCCAGCACGAAATCAATGTTCGTTTAAGCCGGGTGTGTCTGGAGAGAAGGGATACAATAAATCGATTGCTGCGTGAGGTACGGCCCAAATGTGAAACAGCACGTCCCCGTATAATAACTTGAAACGTGTGTTTTTCAATTGTATGAAGTTTGATTTTCATGTCAAAATATTAACTGTCATAATTAAGTTAGGAGGCCCTATTGTAGAGACAGTGTCCCTATTACGAGACTAAATATATATGATTAACAGCTTGTAACTAAAATAAACTAAAATTGTTTTAATTTTAACGCAAAAATTAAGTATTAACAGTACTATTGATCACTCGTTAAATTATTTTCGAAATGAATATGATTGGAAAATAATTATTGGATTATGTAGTCATCGTAGCTCTTCAAATTTTCATGGCTGTCCGTGAGAGTAGCGCCAACCCGAGAGAAAGTTCATATCAATATTAATTTGCTGATCAACTGTTTGACAGTGTTATTTTTTGTTTTTTGAACATTAATATGGTTCAGCTTCATATTCCAATAATTATTTATTGAATTTTGACTGATATTTTTTTTATTAGCTTGTCTCTATATGCGTACACAAGCTATTGTAGAAGTCCCCATTTATGAGACGACACTCTTTAGACTACACAAAATCTGAGGGTACAGTTTAAATAAATCACTTCTATGAAATAGTTCCTTAAAATGATGAGTTTTTATTTGGTGTGTCACATGTTTTCAACCAAACTTTGACGTTCTTAGGAGTTTGAAGATTAAAATCAATCGAGTGGGATATTTTTTAAAATACCATTTTTACCGTGACGTCTTTATTGTATTTATTCACACAACTTATATGGTAAATATTAATAAAAAATGCAACAATTTTGCATAGGTCCCTATTCTGTCAATGTTAAGATACTCGGATATAGGGACGCGCTGTGAAAGGTTTGAGCCACGAGGTGGCGCAACATTACTTGCACCTGGCCTATAGTGCATACATAGCAATTAGCAGTGAAAAGCGGGAATAACAGAAAAAGCATGAGCACGTGTAAACGCATGTGATTAAATTGCCCGGCCGGGCAAGTAGAGTCATAAGTAAGGTTTTTTTACATGTTTTAAGATGTATTTGAGTTTAAATAGTTACTATAAATGTTAATAATATCACATAAATTATTATAGAATTATATTTAAGTTAGAAAGGTTTAAAAGGAGTAACAGTTACAAAAATGAAATTGTTAGTTTGCCTAAATACTTTGTTGTACAATGGATTGTGGAGGGGACTATTTCGAGCGAGTCTGCAAGATTTTGCAAAGTGGCGTCGACATCCTCTTATTTTATAAAGTTTTGCAACTCTACGTGTAGCCCTGAAAAGGACGAGTTTTGGATGCAGGCTGTCAAGTTATGTAGGATGGCTGGCTGTGACCGCTGTGACCGGCTGTGACCGATGTTGACCGGCAGTGACCGATGGTGGCCGTCTGCAGCGGAGACGTAGCCCTCAGCAAGGTCAGTCTTCTCCAAGGAGGTGATGGTTGTATGGACGATGACGTCGTTGTTGGCTCGGCATGCTTTGCTGTCACTTGACTCGTGGGAGTTGAGTGACAAAAAATCCGATCACTTTTCTGTTCCAACTTGAAAAGTTGAACAGTCAAAAGTTGATCCACTTTTCTATTCTCACTTGTACCAAGTCGAACAGTCAAAAGCTGATTGAGTTTTGGTCGAGAGGCACTTATACTTGTACTCTAAACTCGACCTTTTCTCTTGCGGGTACGACTTTTCAGTGGCGCCACGCCACCTGGCGGCCGAGTCGGAAGCTTGACAAGTGAAAAGTGGGGAAAGGTAGTGAAATGACGAGGCGAGTATTTTTGTAGTTTGACCAAGTTCGCTATTGAAATATCTCCCTAGGTCGAAACTCTCAATAGCTCGTTGTCGCGAATGCGAGAACGAGAGTCGATGTGCTCTGGCTGGCAGCCGAGAGACGACTTCCCATGCTTGGCCGGACGCCTCGCTTATATAGTAAGCAAGAGCGCGCTGATTGGCCGTCGGCGCAAGGTGGGGACGAGTGCAGCAGTGCACGTCGTTTGAGTGGGGACGCACGCAGTGGTCTCGTCTACTGAGTGGGGATAACAACTTGACGTAATAAATTTGATTTCAGTAATATATCATAGCCGACTAATTAATAATTCACGATTTCAATAATCAATCGAATATTTGAAAATAGGAATTATGACGATTTGGAATCATCCGTTTATGACCTGTTTTAAATTTAAGTTATGGGAAATAAAGTAGCCATTGTTTTTTAATTCAGCTCAGACTATCATACTTGCACTAAATAATCTTTTAAAAAAAAAGTATAATCACTATCAACTCATAAAAATTGATTAATATATTGTATGTATTAATCTATTTGTATTGTCTACAGAACTTTGAAATTAAGCCATTTAAGTAAAATTTACATGATTCAGGAGCGGATTTTAATACTTGACGTAACAGTTTTAATTTTATTTCAATCATGGAATCGTTTAACAAAAATTTTTAATTTCCTATATACTTCAATAATAAATATTATGTTTATTTAAAAAGTATCAAATTGTATGATTCATTTTCGAGTTTTATAGCCAAAAAATGAATCTATTATGGTAAAATTTTAGTACGAATTCGAAAAAACAAATTTACACAAGCTAGCAAAATTTCAGACTGTTACAAAGAAAACTTCAATAGTGGTCATGTCATAATGTAGCGAAAAAAACTCGACTTCATTGAAGAAAGTCGTCGCCGGGGCCTCATTCATATCTGGTGTACCAGTAAGGCACCCGGGGGTATTATGTACCGAAAACCTCTCGACTTCCTCGGAGAAAGTCGTCACCGGGGCCGTGTTTATATCTGGTGCAGCAGTAAGGTATTTTCCTTCCGAAAACATCTCGACTTCCTGAACTTTTTGCTGGTCTTGATCGCCAAGCGTAGCAGACGTCTTGCGGAGGCGTAGTTGGCGCTGTGAGCCTCCTCGTCCTGCCGGCCACGTGATCTCTGGAAGAGTCTGCGAGCCCGCAGGCAAGAGCGTCGAAGATCAGCGTTCTCCGCCGTCCACCAGTACACCGGCTCGGGACGGCGGCGTGGGTTTGCCTTATACATGGAGGCATTACATGCGCCGGTGATGATGTCCATGAGGCTCGACGCCATATCCTCCGCGGTCCCGGGGGCGACCGATGCGCCGGACATGACGGCCCAGAAACGGTCCACATCGAGTGTACGGGCGTTCCATTTGCAGCTCCGGCGCGTCGAGGGTCCGGTCGAAGTCCCGGCGTCCTCGATCTCAAAGACGATGGCCTGATGGTCACTGTGTGCGTACCACCCACTCACCGTCCAAGATAACACGCGAGGCGCGAGCGACTCGCACACAAACGTCAGGTCGACGACCGAGCTGCCCTGTCTGCGGATGAAGGTCGGCACGTCGCCGGTGTTAAGCAGCACCGCATCGAGGAGAGCAAGCGAGTCAAGCAGGATGTGCGCCCTAGGTCTTGTCGCCCTACATCCCCACTCCGTCGACCATGAGTTGAAGTCCCCCGCAATGACCAGAGGACTCTTGCCGCGGGCCTCCTCGGTGATGTTGGCGAGGAGGACGGAAATTCTGCATCAGAGAGTCTTGGTGGAGCGTAGACGCTGAAAAAGAAAATTCGGTACGGGCCCACGAGAAGTAAGGATGCACTCTCGCCGGGCACTCCTGAACTGGGATTCCTCGCCGCACCCAGATAGCTGCTTGGCCGTTGGCATCGGCGAGCCATGTATTCGGTGGAGCAAGGTTCTTGTATGCTCAACAGAATGGCCACGTCGATGCGCAGCTTGCTGATGGTATCGCAGAGCAGGTCCTGGGCAGCCTCACAGTGGTTGAGATTGAGTTGGAGGACTCTCATCATCGGCTGGCCAGGGTGATCTTCCGTGCAAGAGGGCAGCTCGAGCTTGTGGACGCGTGACGGTAGTCGTCGGCTCCTCGCTCCTGGCAGAGGACCACGCCGGTTGGCGTTTGCAGTCCTTTGCTTGATGACCCTTCTGGCCGCATCGGTGGCAGAGCTCCGACCCTCGGGACCCTTACAGCGAGCGGCCATGTGACCAGGACCCCAGCAGCGGTAGCAGCGCGCAGCCTCCTCGCGACCACGGATGCGACAGTTCACCCAGCCGATCCGTATGTGGCCGAATTTCAGCGCTTTGGCCGCCAGGTCATCCGGGAGTGCGACCACAGCCACCTGTGTTCCTGCGTATGCCTTCCGCAGAGATTTCACCGGGTCGCGTTTAGACGCCGGAACGCCCAGTAGCGCGTCCAGCGCCGTGGTGATCTCCTCTTTGGTGACACACTCGTCCAGGTCCTTAATCTCGATCAAGGACGTGTGCTGCAGGGCACTGGCTGTAGCCGCAGCGCCAAGCACCCTACCAAGCTCCTCACCGAGGGCGGGGGCGTTGTCCACGCCTTTCTTCAGTTGCAGCACTAAGGCACCCGCGGCGCTGCGTCTGATGTTATTTACGCTGCTGCCGACTTTCTGCTGCAACGTCGGGTCTGACTTGAGAGATCGCAGGATGTCTGCATACTTAGTCGCATCCTTCGCCTTGATGACGATTGCGTCTGGTCGGTGGTGAGCTCTACGCTGCGCTGGCCGTGGCTTCGGCTGTTGTCGGGCGTGGACAGTTCCAGGTGTTGTTGCCGTCTGGTTACGCTGGTGATGACGTCGGAGTCTGTGGTCGACAAGTACGAATCCGTCTTTGTCTCCGACCTCGTTGTTGTTCTCGTCATGCTGCTTGGATGCTGCTGTCACGGCATGGCACTTGGGTGTCGAGTGAGACGCCAGCGGTGACGTTGCAGGCCGCTTACTGGTTGCACTGCCCGAGAACAGAGGGAAGTGCAAACCGCCTTGTCGGCTACGGGAGGGCGAGGCGGCACTTGGCTCGCCAATGACTTCTCCAGCGCTGAGAGGGCCATCACAAGGCTCAGCTGATAGCTGATCACCTCCTTATGGAGATTGGACTTGCCTTTGATGAACAGGCCAAGACCGCGTATAAGGCCGTCCAACCGCTCCAGTTTGTCCTCCAAGGTCCCGGTCGCGAATTTGCGGGAGGCGGGAGCGTCGCATCCTTTTCTTTGCAATGCAAAGGAGCGACAATAATTTTCCTCGTAATCGCCTTGACCATTGTGCAAGGAGACGTTCGCGGCGACGGGTGCGGGCCACGCTCATCGAGCTCGGCACGCCGGACCCCTCGACCGACGTCTGCCCCTGCGGGCTCCGCAGCCCGTCGTTCACGGCTGTTGACATGCCGCGAGTCGCGCGCGCCTTCTGTGTTCGCACCACGGTGCCAGCAAGCACTCACACTAGCGCGCGGGGCTCACACCGACAACTCGGTACGCGGGAAACACTGAGCAAAGTAAAAAAAGCACCACTACAGCCGTGTACGCACAGCTACAAAACTGCACACACATGTATCGACGCGGCGCGTCAAGCTGCGCACTTGGCGCACACAAAGACACTTCGGCACTACGTATAACCGCACTAGAAATCAAGAAGAAGCAGGAGCGCGAGCAACACACGTCCTGCCTGTCTTCTGGTCCGAGCGCGAATGTGTGTGTAGTGTGTGTGTGTGTATGTGCGTATGTCCGAGGCATAATCTTGAAAATGTTACGGTGGATTGTATAAATTTCAAAGGCATTCATTGTCGTTTTTTATTAATGTGGTCAGAAAAAGTTTTTTGGCAATACACGAAAAAAAAATTTTCTTTTTCGATTTTTTGAAATTTTTTTCGTAAATTTGAAAAAAAAATTGTTCTTTTTTTTTCACGTAAAAATGCCGGAATTTTCAAAAGTTTTTTGTTGTCCCCATGAAACCACAGCAGCCAAGCTTTAATTTAAGACCAAAAAGATAGGCATTCACCGAATATTATGAAAATTATTGACTCGAATTGAATTTTTTTTTTGTAAATTTTTTTATTTCACGGATAAATGCCGAAATTTTCACTATTTTTTGTTATCATCATGAAAGTTACAATCATTTTATAATTTCAAAATACTTTCCTTGTTCCTTATAAATTTGCTTAAGTTGAAATTTAATTAAAGATTTAAAAAACAAAAAATTTCTTCTTTTAAAAGTTTTGTATAGATTTTTAAATTCATTAGTATTAAGTTTTAGGTCAATATTTTTTTATGTTTAAATTGTTATTACTGTTTATGAATTTCATAAACAGTATTTAATATTTTAAAATAAAAATTTTATAAATAATTTCTATAATATTCATTCACTTACTTAAGTTCTTAGTATCCATAATATCGCAGCTGCTTGTATCACAATCACAATCAATACACGCTTTGGTTGTTTGATTTATTAAACAATTGCGACGCGATACACATTGCCATGTCTGTGGCGCAGTCCTGCATGCGCAGACTGGCGATACCGCCGAACGCGCTGGTTTAAAAGTTTAAATAAAAGGTTTTCAACAATCTAATCGCCTAAACACATCTAGTCCTGGAGCTGGGTACCTTTTCGTTTGCAACTCAGAGGCGAAAGCTGAAAATTTGCAGTCTTATAGGAAATTTTGCGTAGATTACGAATATCTTTTTCGCAAAGTCGTAGGAGTGGAAGAAATTATTGTAAATCGCAATTAAACAAATAATGAAAAATACGGTTTTTCGGGTTGGAGTAATTTTTTTCTGAATATATATGGACAATTTCCAGCAAAAAACCTATGATGCACTATGACGGGTTCCACGCTCGACCAGACAGTGCGCTCGCGCGGGGCATTTTTTAATGTATCGCAACTTTTCTAACTCGCCGTGGCAGGCCCAATTGGGTCTAAAAAAATATTGCGCATATGTATTTCGATAGATTTTTGTCTGCTCTTTCCAACGGTGATATTCATTTTTCGAAAATAGTTCATTTTTATGGAGAAAATTGACTTTAAAGTAATCTCAATTTTTCGGCAAGTATGCCACCTTCGATTTTGTTCGTAGATATCTTAATCGATAGGTAATCTAATTACGAAGATTTTAAAAAAAATTAGAAGTTGGAGTCTCAAACGGTTCAAGACTTATGAACAATTAAGTACCGAAAAACGTGATTTTACGGTCACGCGCACTGGTGTAAACATAGCCCTTGAACGTTACACGCATTGTTTTGATTTAAATGCCTTGTGCGTATTAGCGCACGAATGGGCGAACAATTATTTTGAAATATAAGTTGTTTTTATATTCTAGAGAAGAATATTTAGCCGTACGAGAACAGTTAAAACCTAGATTTCAATCTGCAAAACCTGTACCCGGGACTTTATCGTACCATTGTGTAACAGTCGCGAATAGATCCACACAATTATCATTTAAAGAATTTTCCGAATCGAATACTTTAACATTGTACCCTGCGCCCTCAAAGTCTAAAAGAAAAAATCTTTGGATGATTTATCACAAGAACAAACTAAAAAAAATAAAAAACGTAAAGTTGCAAATTCGAAAAAAAAAAATCTTCCGAATAAAATGAAGGTTAGATAAAGTTCTAAAAGAAGTGTAATTGAAACTTAGGTTTTTATTGATCTCGTATGGATAAGTATTTGATTTTCTAAAAATAAAACAATTTATTTTGGGCAGTAATGAATATTAATCATTGTAAGCGATAGTAGTTGGAGCAGTGCGCCGGCCGGCCGCCGCAGCTGGCAACTGCGGCGCGCGCGCGGCCGTAAAATCACGTTTTTCGGTACTTAATTGTTCATAAGTCTGAACCGTTTGAGACTCCAACTTCTAATTTTTTTTAAAATCTTCGTAATTAGATTACCTATCGATTAAAATATCTACGAACAAAATCGAAGGTGGCATACTTGCCGAAAAATTGAGTTAACTTTAAAGTCAATTTTCTCCATGAAAATGAACTTTTTTCGAAAAATAAATATCACCGTTGGAAAGAGCAGACAAAAATCTATCGAAATACATATGCGCAATATTTTTTTAGACCCAATTGGGCCTGCCACGGCGAGTTAGAAAAGTTGCTATACATTAAAAAATGCCCCGCGCGAGCGCACTGTCTGGTCGAGCGTGGAACCCGTCTATATGCAAAAAGTTAATAGTTTTTAAATTATAAATTATTTAAGTTCCCGAAAATGGTCATTTTAGCGATGTTTGAGCATTTATATCTCGTTAAGTATAAATACTTTAATTTTTTAATTTTTCCGAAATTTCATTATTCCGAATTTTCGAATTCCAAATTTTTCAAATTCCAAAATATTGTTCTCCGAATTTGTCATGTTACGTTCAGGATATTCCGATTTTCAAAAATTCCGAATATCGTACATTCCGAAAATTGACAATTTCTAATATTTATCATTCCGAAATGTGAACATGGCTCAGAAACACAAGAGATCCGGCCTGAAGTGCTATGAGTTTTGGGGTTAAAATTGACTTTAGAGAGCGTATAGCCATCGCGATTGACTTCGTGTAAAATATGATGAATTTGTTCTTTTGTAAAAAAAAAAACGTTCAGTCTCTTGATGGAAAGAACTTTTACCGGTTTGTCATTGAAGAATAAAGTTGGAAGTATGATGTGGTCAAACGAATTGTTTGGAGCGCTAGAATCTTGACTCTTGGGCTGTCGTTGTGTTCGATCGAACTCTAGACGATAATAATAAGATTCCAATGCTTTGAACTAGATTAATAATTCCCTGCAATCGTCGCTCCCTTCCTCCTCATTCAAAAAACTTCGCTTGGCTAGCTCAAAGCGGATTCCGTCCATTGCATTGATCAGGTCGCTTCGACTGAAAAGGAGGGAGAGAAGGTCTTTTGAGTATATTGGGTATAAAACGTTGACGTTTATGAGTAAATTGCTCAGGAATAATATCATTTTGGCTAAGATCGAGTATTTCTTCGTTTTGAGTTGAACTCGCAGGATTCAATGAATCTTGCGATTGTGAGTAATTGACTATACTGTCAGGAATTTCCTCTACAATACTATTTGTCTGCGGTTCAACTTCATTGGGCACAGCAGGAAAACAGCAGTACAAGCTCTGTAATAATGCTATATTTGGGGAAACAATGGAAAATGTGAGAAAAATAATTGATTTCAAGCTCGTTTCAAGCTGAGATGGACGTTATGGGGCAGAAGCTCAAATCTCCAAGCCCAATTTTCACAATCGAGCGATCTTTGACGTAAACCCCGTCGCAATTCAACTTTCAAAGATAGTGGTCACCATTGATAAGCCTATATACGTGGGATTCAGTATTTTAGATATATCGATAATGTGCGTCTACCGCTTCCACTACGATTTCGTGCTTGATCGTTTTGGAAACAGTTGCAAAGTCTTGTACACTGATACCTATAGCTTGGTGTACGAGATACGAGGCCAAAACGTATACGAGGTTATGAAGCATGAGAATAATGTCAATGAGTTTGATACCTTTGACTACAAAAAAGACAATCCATTCGAAATGTCATTACTTCAGGAAAACTCCAAGAAGATCAGTCGCGAACGACACCTCGAAGCGATAGTAACATCACTGGCAGGTCCAGCAGCACCACCAGTGATTACACATCGCAAGCAAGATCCTCACCAAGCATTATCTCGCCAAAAATATACAGTTCCTAAAAAATCTCGGTCTAAGGCCATCTGGCGAATCACCTGTCTAATATTTTGTTGCTGTCAAATAGATGGCGGACATTCTAGAAATTCGTTCGGACTTGATGTTCGACGAGTCAGTATCTCATTATAAAGTTCATGCTCATCAGCCGTACACGTCGAGCAATTTTAACAATAATGACGAGATTCGCATTTCCATTTAGCATCAAGAGTTGAATTTATTACCATCTCGCAGCTCGATACATATAAGTGGTAGGATAACAAAAGATGATGGCCCTGATTTGATGTAAGCATTTATCGTCAATTGTGGCATATGTCACTTGTTTGACAACATTCAATACAAGCTGAATGCCGTTGAAATAGATCGATCCAAGAATGCTGGATTGACTACTGTGATGAAGGGTTGGCCTTCTTTCAATAAAAGTCAACAAAATAGCGTTTTAGCAAATTCAGACTGGAAAATTGAAAACAATGGCGAGGATATCAAGTACGTGAACGACGCTAATGACTACATTGACGTTTTCATCCAATTGTCGACAATCTTGGGATTCGCCAAAGATTGTCCGAAAATAACCGTCAATATGAAACATGAACTAATTTTAACAAGAGCAAGAACGGATTTTAACGCCATAAAACAAAATCTAATAGGAGCCCGGGGGGGGGGGAGCCCTTAGAGTATTTGAACCAGTTAAACTTAAAATTTCGAAGCTCAAATGGATCATGCCGTATGTACCATTGTCGAACGAATTCAAAATTCGTTTGCTGCATCAAATTGAAAAACCAATCGCAATGAGTTTTCGTTCTTAGGAGTTATATGAGTATTCTACTCTACCAACCTGTATGCTACATTTGTGGACGGTCAAGATGTCGAATCAGTTAGAGAAGCCTCCCTTTGTCATACTGGCATTTCAAACTAATCGGAAAGGAGTTCGAGATGAAGATGCCAGCTTGTTCTGCCATTGCAATTTGACGAACGTGAAGCTATTTCTCAATTCACAGTACTATCCGTAAAATAATTTGAACATCAATGCAGCTCAGAGTCAGTACGCTGCACTGTACGACACGTATGCCAACTTTCAGCGAGGTTCATAAATGTCCTCTCATAGTCATTGATTGCTCAGAACAAAACGAATCATTGAAAAATGCTCCGGTTGATGTTCGTCTAGAATTCAAATCTTCCGCAAACTTTCCCGCCAACACAGCAGCCTATTGCTTGATTCTGCCTGACAAGATTGTCGAGTGCAACGCTGTGAGCGGTGATGTGAAGAAGCTCGTTTGAGACTATAAAATGTCGTTTTTCTCATGAGAGAGTTATCAGTCTTGAGGATGCAGTAGACTTTCAATATTTGAAGCTCCCTGGTAACTCGATGTTTGTTAAAGAGTTGGCAATTTAATCACTCATCGCAAAGCAACCTAGTACTTATTTATTTCAATCAGACATCTCCTTCCAGCGTCTTAATGAAAAGTATAAAATTAAAAATAAGAAGCTTCAAGAAGTTCTTGATATTCGGCAATCGGACATTCGTTCAATTTTAAGTAATATGCTTCTAAATGCTCGAAAAAAATACGTTACAAGCTACGTAGTCACCGAATATATGAAAAACTTGCATTATAACGTCGTGAACGTGGGTCTGATTAGTTCTACAAGAAGAGTTTATAACATCTTACTATTCTATTTTATTCTAAGCCTGGAGTTCCCTCCACTAGCTCGAGACATAAATCGGTTTCTAACTAATGTTTATTTACTCAAGGATATAACTTCCGTATTGGTATGCAAGAATACTTTTTGTTAATAGTATTGGTATGCAGGGATACTTTTGTTATTGGTGTAGGTATGCAGGAATACCTTTTGTTAATAAATTACAATTAAGAACTTTACTTACTGGTAGACAATAGAAAGCTCAGTTCGAATACAAAGATTCGCTTGGAAAGGTATTTTTCGACTGACGTTATGCATCGCTATTTATACTTCTTTAACCATCGAAAAATCGATATCGATTTTTCGATGAATGTAAGTGCGAGTGCGACAGACAAGCTCCCACTATCACTATAACTTGACACCCTTTGTATTCGAGCTGAGCCTCTTGTTTGCCATTCTTTATTCAATAATTTTATGTATAATTTTAACAAATTAACTCGTTGTTGTTAATATTATTTTATGATTTTAACAATTTGGTTCGATTTGAACAATTGGAATCGATGACTTGCTCACCGTTCAACTTAGTGACATGCAAAGTAGCGAAATAGGCGATGAGATACCATCGCAAAGGTGGAGTCCAATTCTTATTTCTGCGACGCACAACAGTCAAGACTCTGAAAGCTGTACAGCTGCAACTTGTCGATGACAAACACACCAGACGTCTACAGGACAAAGGAGGAACGATTTTTCAAAAGCAGAACAAGAACAACCACTGCGTTCGCATCACACTCGCATATGCTCGTGCGCTCATCTCACTTCGCACTACCAGAAAATGGGACTCATGACTCGGAAAAGGGGGCATAAGGTGAACTTAGCACAGTGCTATAAAATAATGTACGATATTCGTGCCATGGGGACACTTTTCGGCCCAGTTATTAGGACCCTCGCTGCGCTCGGGCCCTAAACTACGCCGTGTCAAAAAGTGTTACTTATGGCACTTGTATCGTAAAGTACTATAAAATTACTCGTTGAAAAGAGTACTTGCAATGGTGTATGTGAGATTTTGATAAAAAATTACTGTGGTACACTAGACCCTACTTTAATTCTGTCCAGACCAATCCACATTCCGCCGACACGAAAAAAAGATTCAGACCACCATCTATCTCTTTTCATAGTTTCAGATGATCTGTGTAAGCTAGATAAGGCAGTGGCGTTACTGAAACTATGAAAAGAGATAGATGGTGGTCTGAATCTTTTTTTCGTGTCGGCGGAATGTGGATTTGGTCTGGACAGAATTAAAGTAGGTCTAGTGTACTGGTACACGTTCAAACAATCAATTTTTTTCAATAATTTTTAGTGTTGCGCTCAAATACTACTGGTAACACGATATTGACTCGAACCTAATCATATATATATATGAATTAAAAGAAGACAAGATTTCAAAGAAATAAAAAAAAACGTGTCGATACTACAAATATAGCCAAAGATAGAAGCATTTGAAAATCGACAAAATTTCGATGAAATTTTTTGTTGCGATAATTTTGTTCCTGAGTATATTTAATAACTACACGAGCGCGTTTGATTGGGTTACTTGGGGTTACTTGGATTTGAATTTTTAATTATTTAAAATTTGCTAAATATCGAGGGGTAAGTTATCTTTAAGTAATTCTTTACTAGCGCTTTACCTCACTCACTCACACTCGTTCGGTTTTCAGATTATTTAACAGAAATTTTGGGAGGATGCAGATAAGTTAAAAGATGTTTTTACTAGTATCGATTCAACATTTGTTGTAGAGTCTATTAAATAAAGTTTTTTTTAAATACGTTTTGTTTTTCTATACTTTTTATGTCAAAACGATTGAAAAGTTCATGGAAATTTCTGAATAAGATATAAAAAAACAATAGTACTTTAATAGTACTATATATAGTACTATGTATGTATGGTCAATTCTCTGTGAAGACGAATGAACAAAAGAATTTTTTTTTGTAAATATGAAAAACTTGTTGTTTTGTATGTCGGATTTGTCCCAAAAAATTTTTAGAAAAATTGGAGCCTTCTATGACACTTTTTCAGAGGCCCAAAGTTGGACATTTAAGCATTTTTTCGAAATTCATAAAAAATCACAAATATTGAAATAATTCCTAGATTAAAGTAGAATGATTTAAAAGTAAAAGTGACCCAGAACTTTTTGTTGGAAATTGTTCAAATTTTCAGAAAAAAATCATTTTCCACAACGAAGGATTTTTCTTTCGAAGACTCTCAGCTTCTTCATAGTGCTGCCACTAATGTTGAACCATATGGGGCAGGCGTAAGTGATAATAGGACGGATAAAACTTTAATAAGCTATTATTTTGGCTTTGTTGTCTATGAGTCCACCACTAAATAGAGACCTCAATGCTCCATATGTTTGATTCGCTTTTTTTAATTGTCCGTAAATATGTGTATCTAATTTCAGCATATCATCCAGCTGGACTCCCAGGTATCTCACCGAGCGTTTGTGGGGCACTCTAGTGATCCCATCTGTATAAAGGATATGGAAGTCCTTCCACGTCCTCCGCGTGACAGCTGATTTGCCCTTAAGTTGGGATCTGAATAAAATTGTTTCGCATTTTTTCACGTTCGTCTGTAGTTTCCACGAGGCAAAAGTGTTTTTAATCTTTATTAATAGCGACTGCAACGTTTCTTTTATTTTGGAGATACTTTTACTTGCTACATAAATAATCAGATCGTCGGGAATGCTAGGAGTATGTCTTATTGTTACTGTTAATGTTTTGGCGATTGATGATTTTTGCGGTGAACAAATTGAAAAGCATTGGAAATGTTAAAGTGCCTTGCTGCAGACCCTTTGTGATGTTATGTTGAGATGTACTGGTGTGTTCATTCATCTTAACTGAGAAGGATCTGTTTTTAATCAAGTTATTTATAAGCTTAACTAGCCTCAGCAGCAAGGGGACTTCTTGTAGTCTGTAGATCAGGCCTTCGTGCCATACAGAGTCGAAGGCCTTCTTCAGGTCTATTAAACAAGCGCCTATCATGTGATTATCGTTCATATGCCAGTGTAGGTCAGAAGAGAATTTGTGAAGGGCTGGATTGTCGAATGCTGAGCTTTAAAGTCAAACTGTTGTGGCGGAACTATGCTGTCGTTATAATAGGTTTTTTTCAGAGAGAGCTGTATAACTCTCTCCAGGATATTGCTCATGGCAGGTAATAAACTGATTGGACGTAGATTGTCAAGATAGGTCGGTTGATCGGTTTTTTTCTTTAGCACGATGATTTTAGCAGTCTTCCAGTTTTTAGGAAAGTAGCTATTATTGAGGGCGTTGTTGAACAAAATTGTGTATTTAACTAAATAGTTCGGAGGAAGATTTTTAAGAGCCACGTTAGGGATATTGTCCCAGCGTCGAAGTTTTGCCTTTCATTCTTTTTATAAGTCTGTTAACTCTGTTCTGTCCATCGGAATCTGAAAGTTTGAGGTTTAAAATGAAGTTTCCTTCAAACTAAACTCAAACAATGATTTTAGATGGTGTCGATTTTATTTTTGAAGTTTAAAAACGTGCTCCTGAAAAGGAGAAAATCGGGCAACCATTCGATTTATTACAAACTCTGTTCAGAGTAAAAATAATCTTAACAATACATTTTCTTACGTGTTTTCGTCTGCAGAATCGAACGCCGTAGTCAGTTTTTACCTAGAAGTCCGGTTTCATTGACAAAAATACAATTTTTTGATCGTTCTTTTTCGCAAATTTCGCAAAGTTCATTTTCGAGTGAGCGGCGAATGAATAGAAAAAATCTATAAAATTTTTTGACACCACCAAACTTTAGGATTTTTATGACGAATCTAACGGTATATATAAGTATACACTTTAAAATTATTTAAATGCAGAAAAGTACTACTTTATCTCAAAAAACGATATTAAAAAATTGAAAAATGGAAATATATATTTGTTTCTTCAAGAAAATGGCTGAGTATAATCACTCATGACAAAAATTGCATACAACTATCTGATAGGTTTTTTTCTCACCTTTTTGACGCCATTTTTAGATTTTAAAAATTCGCAAGATTCGCTGAGATACAGCTCTTTTTGTACAATGCACTTTTGTAGCTTTAAATTCTGCTTTAAATTATTGAAAATTCAATAATTCTGAGCTAGCTCTATTCATTAAAAAACTAGCAATGCAGAATTTAAAGCTACAAAAGTGCATCGTACAAAAAGAGCTGTATCTCAGTGAATCTTGCGAATTTTTAAAATCTAAAAACGGCGTTGGAAAGGTGAGAAAAAAACCTATCAGATAGTTGTATGCAATTTTTTTCATGAGTGATTATACTCAGCCATTTTCTGGAAGAATCGAATATGTGGCATTTCACGTCAACTCTCCCAGTGCCGCACAGCGCGGCATTATTTAGTCGAATCGCTAAATTTGTAACTCGTTGTAAAAGTACCTAAATGCACCTAGAAGAAAAAGGTAACGCATCATTTCGACGGGAAATTGCCTCAGGCTTCCGATGGTGAGGTCAGATTTTCCAAAATTTTCCGTTTTACCCGGAAAAATCGCCAGTAAAACTTTAAAGTCGATTATCTCGAAAACTTCATTTTTAAGATTTTTCTAAATAGTTTAGATCGAAAGATCAGGAAATTTTCTATCGATATTGACATTTACCAGAGAGGCATTTTTTGATTTTAGCAAGATATAAAGAGAGAAAGAAGAAAAAACGTGATTTTTCGTGGTTTTTGCATGCCCAACCGGCGCAGCGCACGCTAAAACCACGTTTTTTCTTCTTTCTCTCGCTATATCTTGCTAAAATCAAAAAACGCCTTTCTAGAAAATGTCAATATCGATAGAAAATTTCCTGATCTTTCGATCTAAACTATTTAGAAAAATCTTAAAAATGAAGTTTTCGAGATAATCGACTTTAAAGTTTTTCCAGTGATTTTTCCGGGTAAAACGGAAAATTTTGGAAAATCTGACCTCACCATCGGAAGCCTGAGGCAATTTCCCGTCGAAATGATGCGTTACCTTTTTTCTTCTAGGTGCATTTAGGTACTTTTACAACGAGTTACAAATTTAGCGATTCGACTAAATAATGCCGCTCTGTACGGCACTGGGAGAGTTGACGTGAAATGCCACATATGTATTTCCATTTTTCCATTTTTTAATATCGTTTTTTGGATAAAGTAGTACTTTTCTGCATTTAAATAATTTTAAAGTGTATACTTATGTATACCGTTGGATTTGTCATAATAAATCCTAAAGTTTGGTGGTGTCAAAAAATTTTATAGATTTTTTCTATTCATTCGCCGCTAGCTCGAAAATGAACTTTGCGAAATTTGCGAAAAAGAACGATCGAAAAATTGTATTTTTTTCAATGAAATCGGACTTCTAGGTCAAAACTGACTACGGCGTTCGATTCTGCAGACAAAAATTCGTAAGAAAATGTATTGTATTGAGCAAGTTTTTAAACTTCAAAAATACATCGACACCATCTAAAATCATTCGTTTGAGTTCTAGTTTGAAGGAAACTTTTTTTAAACCTCAAACTTTCAGATTCCGATGGATCCCCCGGAGAACCAAAATTTTTTGAAAAAGTGGATCACCCTAATGAACAGGCAACTCCGTTCAGGCCAAGCAATCAAAAATTTACCTTCTACCACCTTCCTGAAGGCAGAAGATCGCCTCTCTAATATTGTTTCACAATATGTCGAAGATCAAAAAAGAACTCGAGTAGCTTTTACATGCAGGCTATGTTGGAATTATGCTCTGAAAACCCGAAAGCATAAAATTAGCTATGAAATAGCTCTTAAGGGATTGTGACGGGGCACAAGGTAGCTACACAGCGAGCCGCGGCTTCTCGCATGCCTCGCGTGAGCATGTGTGTGTGGATGTGTGTTTTTGCGATTTACAGGTCCACGCGGTGACAACAGCAGCAGCAGCGGCAGCAGCAAGCAACGACGCTTTGGCACGTGTGACGGCGTATGTGTGCGAGAGAGGCGGATAGCGGCGCAACAGCAGACTGGCCGACGCGCAATAGATCGCGGCAGGTTAGTTTGAGCAAGCAGCACGTCGGCACGTGTGAGAGATTTTGCAAAGCAGCGAAGAGAGTTTTCGAGGTTATAGTCCGAGGCTGACGTGAGATACGTGTTTGTCGTAGCCCAGAAGGGCGTGTTTGTTTTGTGCGTGTTCGCCAAGTGAGTCGCCCGTAAGGCAAGTTTTGCCCAGAAGGGCCTGTGTGCAAGCCAGTGCATACGTGCAGAGCACCAGCATATCGTCGCCCAGACGTGGGCATAAGACCGCACACCGCCGCCGCACGCCGATCATCGACGCCCGGACGAGGGCCAAATAGCAGCCGAGAAGCGGAGCCGATCCAACGTCGAGGCGCCGAAGATTTGGGGTTAGTCTGTAAGATTATTATCGAGGTTATTGGTCGACGCGACTGCCGGGTCGCGGGCATATGCGTGTGTGTGTGAGCTCAAGCGCAGCTGACGAGCATCGCGGCGGCGATACGCAGGCATTGGGACTTGGCCTAGCAACGCGACACAAACGCCGTGGGGAACTCGTCCGAAGGGAAGCAGTCACGCCCAGAGTAACCATCAAGACACATTGCGAGTGAAGATCGATAACGAAGAGCATGAGCGAAGAGACAGGACGGGAGCCCGAAGATCAGATAGGGCAGATGAAGATCGGGTGAATCGCCAGAAGACTCGGGAATGGTCGGACGATCGAGGACCAGAACCCGAGACAGAAGACGACGAGGAGCCGAGCCGAAGACGAGCGGGGCTCCAAGGGACTGGCCGGTCTAGTTTGGGCCGAGGAAACCAAAGGTACGACCGGGACGCATCCTATGAACGCCAAGAACGATCGTCCTATCGGGCTGTGTTAGGTCTCCCTTGAGACCTAGTTTGTTTTTACTCGGCGGTGAGTACCGGGAGGAAGGACGCTCCTCAGCGACTCCTTATACAGGAGCGCTCAAGGATTTTTAAGCCCGCGGTCTATATATATATCTATATGCAGATTTTGTTTTACAGGTAGGCGGTGGGAAAACCTCGGGCGGCTGCTCGTCGGCCGCTCTGCCCTTGCAGAGGACGACTAGCAGTCACTCGCCGCGCTTAATAACGTAAAGTTATTAATGAGATGCGAAGAACATAAAAGATAATATTAACTTAATAAAGAGGAAGGCGCGAAGGTGGGGAGAGATAGTCATTAAATTTGAATACTCACTCGATTTTTGTATTAATGTTCACTTTCTTTTTATTCGTTTGCTGGTCAGATGGGTGCACTCGTAGATAGCCAACAATGCAGAGGTGCAATGTTCGCGATCTTTGATATTCTTGGGTTTTAACGGTATGAAGAGCTAAATTTACTATTTGTTTTGGTAAACTATAGGAGGTTATTATATTAACACTAACAGCACGAACTGGGCAATTTGATATCAATGAGTATTGCAGAGGTGCAATAGCTTGAAGGCAAAGGTGCGATCTTACCGCTCTCTGGTCGAGGGACGAGAGAGAACTGACTTCGCAGCGTAACGAAGTCTTGAGGTTTTTACTTCCCTCACTTCGATTTCGTGGGTCCGATTGCTGCACGTGTTCCTCGTCAGCTTCTTGCGTCTTTGTTTTATCAGCTTTCCTGCGTAGCTCCTTCCTAGCAGTAGCCGAAACTCGAGAGCTTTTGTCCCACGGCTGCGCTGGTCTGCTGACTGCTCATAAAAATATGACGCGCTTCATCCGGTCTATGCTTTTACGATTCCTATTATATTCGTTTTATTGGTATTTAGCCGGTTTTCCCAGATCAAAAATAAATATATATAAACTTATTACAAAGAATTTAGGAGGCTGCGACAGTCCGCGAGTTATTATACATAACAGGCTGCAAGCCCACCCACCCGAGTGACAGGTCACGAAAATTCTGCAGAGTTGGCACTTGTCGTTCGATGGCGAGAATCGGGAGGAAGCCCGGAATTTTCTGGAAAACGTGCGAGATTGCAAAGAGAGCAATGACATCCGCACCGATAAGCTCCTGCATGCAATGCCCGCTATTCTTAAGGGCAAGGCTCAACGGTGGTTCCGCGTGAATAAGCGAGACTTCACGACCTGGATCCAATTTCGGAAGGCTTTCGAAGGTCGATACATGAAAATGCTCCGAGACACCACAATTTGACGGGACATTGATCACCGCACCCAGGCGAAGGGCGAGAAGATCGCCGATTATTCAGACTGTTTTCTGCAACTTGTGAGCCACTTGAAGCAACGCCCGCGGGACGAAGAATTGGTGGAAATGTTCCTCCCAAATGTGCGGAATGGATATCGGCGCTTCATAGCACCCCATCGATCATGGACGATCGCCGAGGCCGTGGAATTGGGCCAAGAGTACGAGCGAATCCTCGAGGATGAGGAAAAGTTCGAAGAACCATCCGCCAGCTACAAGCTCAGCATCCCAGAAGCTGGTTTCACTTCAAGGAAAGTGGGCAAGATTGCAGCCATGACAGAAATCGACGACTTCAGTGAAAACGAAGAATCTGAGAAAGCCGATAACAGCACGCCCAAGAACGAGTCGAAGCTCAGTGGGCCTAATCAGAAGAAGGGCGGCAAGAAGGCACCGAAGAAGACGCCCGACCAGAACCAGCAGGGTCAGAGCAGAACATGCCCGATGTTGAATGTCGCTCCGGGCTAATGGCAGCAAACAGTAAGGCCTGAAGACTGGAATCAGTACGAGATGTGCGCACTTCAGCCCTACGCCCAAAGAATGGGCCCAGTCTCTCACGCAGCCCAAACCCCGATGAGTTGGCCACCGCCAACACCGCCGATGCCACAGTGGCCATCCCAACCTCCTAACCAAGGGGGGGGTCAGAATCAGTGGGCCCAAAACAGAATGTTGCCGGCAGAGACGGTCCCAGCAGCGGCCAACTAACAGGATCGGCAGCCCAAAGGGAGATTTGCTGGGCCTTGTTTCCACTGCCAGACACCAGGGCATCGAGCGGCACACTGTCATGGGTTAACATGCAAGACCTGTGGCCAACAAGGACATAGCAAGAGAGTTTGCCCACACAATACGCAGCAGCAGCTCCAGGCAAATCAGAACGAACCTTATAAGCAGTGCGTCGGCTTTCATGCACAAGGAGTTTTGTTGTGGACATGCCCAAAGTGTGCACCTGTATTACAAGCGTTGGGAAACGGATTGGCGGAACCGCTGGCGGGCCAGAAACAGTCCCCAATGTAACAACAGAGGCCCGCGAAGAAATCGAAGGGGAGAGCGACGAAGAAGATCTTTTAGAACATGTGATTTGGGTACCTGAAGAGAACGACGAGGCAGCAGAAAATTTGGCGTGGGAGTCGGAGTCAGCAGAGAAGGAAGACCAAGCCCAAGGAACCGATCGGTCGAAGAAAGGGGCTGAAGAATTCCCAAGACAGCCGATGAGCCAGCTAATTGCAGAAAATGTTGCGAGAATGGTCGAGGAAAATGCTCAGATGGCTCTGGAGGCATTGCCGTCACGGGAGTTGGCTGATAATTGGCAAAGTCAGCTGGTGGAACTGGACGAGGGCGGAGGACAACTTTGGCTTGAGCTGGAGCCCACAGTAAACCAGTCCGCACCAGCCGCTTCTCCAGCGGGCGAGAACGACCCAGAAATCCTGGAGATCGCAGGAATGTGCCAAGAAAATCGCCACTATGCTAAGTTCTCTATAGGTGGACTAGAATACATTACGTTGCTCGACCCGGGGATGAATATAACAGGTATTCACGCCCGTATAGCCTGATCGCTTAGAAAGCAAAGAGGGATGGATCGGAGGTGCGGCACGGGAAGCAACCCGGACCACGGGCGAACTACCATTAACGATTACCGTGGATGATACAACTGATAGGATTAAGGCCCACGTATCTCCAACGTTCAATCACGACATAATATTGGGAATGGACTTTATGCTGAAATTTGACGTTGACCTTCGCAACGGGCGATACTTGTGGAGGGCGAAAGAAGGCCCTTGGCACTCGTCCAAGTTAGAAGAGGTCGATGGAAAGTCCTTAATGTACGCCGAGTGCGCGGGGATATCTACTTGCGGCCCAGACGAATTAGACAAAGTGGAACAGTTAGTGAACCGTTGCTTGCCAGATGATGACCCCAGCCCCAGAGTAACGAATCGCTCGGAACATCATATCCGGGTGAACACCAGCACACCCGTACGTCATCACCTCGGAAGAATGTCCACCCGTGCTTGTAAAGAAACAAGACGGGAGTTACAGGTTCTGCATCGACTACCGAGACCTCAACAAGGTTACGGTGCAGGACCAATATCCGATTCCCAACATGGACAAATCCTGAGGGCATGCTTCCCGGACGGGAAACCAGCGGCGGAGCAAAACCCGAACGCCCAGAAGTAGGGACAGAACGCTCGTTCGGAGAAGTTTTGTTTTTTAGTTCGTTGTCATTTTAGTTTTTTTTTTTGTTTTGTTTGGCTATCTCTCTTGTTTTTTTTCTTTTTTTTGTTATTTATTTCTAGTTTTAATAGTTTGTTTATTTTGTTTGCTGGGCTAGATCAGGCACTGACGTCAAAGTTATTTGAGATTTGGGGGGGGGGGGCGGGACTGGGCCCAGACGGTACACTCCTAACCGTACTTGAATCAGGCATTGACGCCACTATTGTGATTAAGAGAATCTCCCACAAGGAGAGATAGCCAGGGCGCGTAGTCCAGCGATAGTTTCGCGTTAAAATAAAAATAGAATAAAATAAAATAAAATGAATAATTTTCTAGTAAAACCCAAATTGTTACCATGTTTGCTCCTTTCACCTTACAACCTACCTTTGACTCAGCAGCAGGTGTTCTGATAACAGAAGTAAGTATGGGCTTACGCCCCGAAACATATCAGGCGATAGTTTCGCTTAATGGAAGGGTAATCGTGACGGGGCACAAGGTAGCTACGCAGCGAGCTGCGGCTTCACGCATGCATCGCGTGAGCATGTGTGTGTGGATGTGTGTTTTCGCGATTTACAGGTCCACGCGGTGACAACAGCAGCAGCAGCGGCAGCAGCAAGCAACGACGCTTTGACACGTGCGACGGCGTATGTGTGCGAGACAGACGGATACAGCACGTCGGCACGTGTAAGAGATTTTACATAGCAGCGAAGAGAGTTTTCGAGGTTATAGCCGGTGGAGTACGAGTGTCACGAAGAAAGTCACGGTGTTCTTGTGCTCGTAGGAGACGGCAAGTCCGAGGCTGACGTGAGATACGTGTTTGTCGTAGCCCAGAAGGGCGTGTTTGTTTTGTGCGTGTTCGCCAAGTGAGTCGCCCGTAAGGCAAGTTTTGCCCAGAAGGGCCTGTGTGCAAGCCAGTGCATACGTGCAGAGCACCAGATTCGTCGCCCAGACGTGGACATAAGACCGCACCCGCCGCCGCACGCCGATCATCTACGCCCGGACGAGGGCCAAATAGCAGCCGAGAAGCGGAGCCGATCAAACGTCGAGGCGCCGAAGATTTGGAGTAAGTCTGTAAGATTCTTATCGAGGTTATTGGTCGACGTGACTGCCGGCTCGCGGGCATATGCGTGTGTGTGTGAGCTCAAGCGCGGCTGACGAGCATCGTGGCGGCGATACACGTGCACTCGCCACCGTGGCATAGATCGCGCGCGCAGCCGCCACATTGGCTCGGCCGATTAGGCTCGCATCGCGAGATACGATCTACGCGAGCGCCTAGCGCGCCCCTGGTGAGCAAAGTCGGAAGTAAGATTAGGTTCAACTTGTGCCTCGTCGCGTATTATTGTAAATTATCGCCCGTTGGGCAATCTGAAGTGGTTTTTCGGCCAATTGGGCCTTACATTGAATAAAGAATACAATCAACCGACAACATAGCCTATTTCTTTCGCGACAGTTATTCTTCGCGGATTTCAGCGGAAGTTGCAGTCGTTCAGCGGTAATCAGCGAGTCTACAGCAAGCCCCCTGACGACGAGCCCAATATCCCTTCTGGGAGTACTTGATCAGGGAAGGTGGTCCTATAGAAATTTATTCGACGGCAGGTGAGTTGCTGTTTTCCCCCCCGGGGTCAGCCATCCGTCGCAGGTCTACTACCTTAGTTTTCAAAAAATCAATTTTTTGTTTATTACATTTTTGAAAAGTATATGAGCAGTTTTTTTCATTTATGTACCACTTTCGTGCGGGGGGTTCTCGGATCTGCCCCAAAATTTAGTATGTTATTTGGGTATGTGAAAATAGCCTCCAGGTATTTTTGCGTATTGTTCAGATAGTTGTAACTCTGGTACCGGAGCATATTTTTTAACCCGGTGGGTCGCATTCTTTAGGTCAAGACATGTACTTTTCATAAAAAAATTATGCGGAGCTCGATAAAAACACCCCCGGCTACGGGGTGGCATTGAAGGGGGATGAAAAATCGCAAAATTGTCGTTTTTGACCTTTTTTTTAATTGATGTAGAAGACGATTGGATTGACGTATCGACTTTTGCAATATCTCATTTGAAAGGTATTTTTATTACCTTTAATTTGCCGTGCTTAGTGTAGCGTTCTGATGTTAATTATTCTAGTTTTTAAGTTTCTAGTTTAGCCTATTCGAGCATGAAGCGTATAGGCTCGATGGGCCGTGCGCACAATGGTGTAGCATCATTGGGGCCACAGTAGCGCGTCAGAAAGGGCGGACGAACACCGTTTCGAGACGTACAGGTCTCGGAGCGGCTGTTCGGGCCGTTCGAATAGGCTGAGTTTCTTCTATTTTATCCGTTGCTATGCCGTTTGTTTTACGCTACATCGCTTTCTCGTACATAACGCCAGATTGAGTTCGACCGTCTGGATAAGCGGATGAAAAAGCTCTTTTATAAATAAAGTTCTCTAATAATAAAAAAGTGTCTTTTATTTCACAACGAAACACTTAGACTTAAGATTGGTTCAAGAACGACGGAGGTACAACTGTTTCAATTACATCAATTTCAAAAAAGGTCAAAAACGACAATTTTGCGATTTTTCAACCCCCTTCAATGTCACTCCGTAGCTTGGGGTGTTTTTATCGAGCTCTCCATAATTTTTTTATGAAAAGTACATGTCTTGATCTAAAGAATGCGACTCTCTGGGTTAAAAAATATGCTCTGGTGCCAGAGTTAAACTGCTCTTATATATACAGAAGTATCTTACTAAAAACTCATAAAGATTGGAGTAGTCTAACTGTATTTTTAGTCGAATTTTACTTTATCATTTCAGCGCGCTTAAATGCTAAAAAAAACTCAAATCGCGTTTTTCTCAAAACCAGGTTTTTCAACGGCACGTTGACGAAATTTCTGGAACTAATGAACTGATCCTTAAAAAATTTTTACCCGACATTCTTTACGACTATAGCCATTGTATGAATTGGGGATTTTTCAAAATTTGGATTTTAAGTATTTTTATTTGCTAAAAAATTATGAAAAAACGCGCATTTTTTCGTTATTTTTGGAAAAATGTCCGCTATTTTGTCAATTTTGCAATAATCGAAAATCGCTCAATTCATACCATAGCTGTTAACATACTGAATCTAAAACTACTTTATCAATATAAATTTACTTTATCAATAACATTTTTTGTTAATATGCACGCATTGCCTTGTTCTTTTTTTTCTCTCCGTGATAAAGAGTATGATAATTTTTTAGTAATGTCATTAAATTACAATTCTGTTATGTTAATTAGGTAGCATATATTAATTTATTCGTGTTGCGATAATATTACAAGTGTATTGCTTTATGTAACTTCTTCGAACTGTTTCATTTCTTCTTTTTTCTGTCCTCGAAAATTATCTAAAAATAAAAAAGCATTATTTCAAATTTTTCAAAGAATAATTAAAGTTATTACTTACTTGATATATTTCCGTAATTCATTTCCAAAAATTATCTTTTGTCGGAAACTCATAGATAAATGAAAATATTTATTTGATGTATTTTAGAAGTTCGATTAAATTCGCTTAACAAGAAGCCTCAAGTTTTCCTTTAATTTTTACCAAGTTTTACATTTTTTTGGTGGATTCATTTTTGTTCCAACAGTACAACGAAATGCATCAGCGAATTCAGGTGAATTCATCATTATCCCATTTATTCTAAAATTAAAAAAAAACTTATTTATATATAACCAAAAATAGTGATAAAAAATTAAAAACTCAGTACCTTTCAGGTTGTGGAGTATGATAATCTAACTCAACCGACAAAATGTACGCTTCAGGTCATATTAGAACAGTAAGTCTTCAAAATAAATGTGCAGTTGGCATTAAGAAATATGTTTTTTTAATTTAAAAGAATTAGGAACTTTAATTTAATAAATTTAATGAGTGTATAATTTACTTGGGCAACGCTGATAAAAAAGAGTTGACTTGGACGTAATGCTTCCATACCCGGGAGGGTTCGATCTTTACCGTTCGTCAGAGTATGCCATGTATGATAAGCTATTTGAAGAGAACCAATATCTGCTACATTCTCGTTTCGAGTGATATTCCAATCAAACTGTTAAAGTAAAAATAAAAAAATTGAGTTTTCACCTCGGTTATTGGTACTTGATTGCAGTGTTCGACTGGTCGTAGGAATAAAAATATAATAGTATAAAATAAATTTTATACAGGAAAAATCAAAAATCTTGGCACAGCCTTAAATCATTTTGAAATGAAATTTTCAAATTAATGCATCACAAAAGAACTGTATTTGTAAACTTAGACAAAGTTGGCAAAACACGCGTAATAGGGAAAATAAAATTTGGTTGAATAGATCAATAAAAGACCTTAAAATAATTCTTTGCGAAGATAGAAACCCTGTAATAACAACTATCTTCCAAATATCACCCTAACGGCACCAACGCATTACTCTCTATGGAAAGCATTACTCAGGAATTTATACCACCTATCAGGACAACAAGTAAATGGACTAGAAGAGATCAAGAAAAAGCTAAAAACTTTACTGAACATCTTAACGAGGTGCTTGATACACCCCCGAGACAAATCACAGAAGCCGAAAAAGAAATGCCGATTCAAGACCAGCGCTCTTTATTCGAGGTATTTTATTGTACTTAAAAAAGCAAAAATCTCCATGGAATCAGCATCAGACAAAAATTACAACCTTAAGCAGTTAGGTACTGTATTTATTAACGCATGTCTAAGATTGAAGTACATTCACAACCAGTGAAAGATTGCGCAAGTTATTTTGATTACAAAATTAGGAAAGCCTTCTGATCAAACAATATTATATCGACCTATCAGTTTGTAACCTATCTGTGCCAAACTTTGTGAAAAATTTATACTTAAAAGACTTACAGAATAGAAAATTAATCCCAGAACATCAATTTTGTTTCCGCGAAAATTACTCTACCATTGAACAAGTGAACAGAATTGTAGTAATAATTCGTAGAGCTTTCGAAAGGAAACAGTATTTCTTGGCTATCTTCCTGGACGAATCCACATTGAAAACGCGTTTTTCACATTGATTTTTCACGAAAGTTAGTTGGTCAACAGGGGCTGAATTTGGAGGAAATATCGGGAAAGTCATAAACAACAAGCCGTCCAATTTTCATAATGATCTATACGTAACTCATTCCTCACCCAACCACCTTAAGGTGAGGAAAAAAAAACTTTATTAATATTTAGGATTTTCTAATCAGAGATAGAAGTTCTTAAATAAAAAACTAGAGTTTGAATGACTTTTTTTAGATTTTTTAGAGAAAAAATTTTGATTACCTGTACATCAACACTGTTTCCAAAAAATTGAACTTTTTTCCAAAAACTTCGAGCGTAGAGTTTTGCAACACATTCAACCATGACTTCTAGTCTATGCCAAGCCTCTGGTGTGATCCAAGACCAGTGATTATTGATTGGATCTGGATCTAATGGTAATCTTCGATGATGAAGATCAAAAGCATGAAGGACTTCATGGCTAATCACAGAACCAAGAGTAGCGTACACAGCATACGAAGGTCCACCTTCCCATGACCAAGACCACGTGGACATCATAGCTAAAGGTATAACTATAAAATCGAATTAGTTAGAATATTACATAAATATTGTTAAAAATATGTGTAAAATGGAATTACCAATTGAATTAGATGAAGCTTCGTAATAAGCGCTGATTGTGTAAGGGTGTGTCCATCTAAAATTATTAGAATTCGCTTTAGTTAATTGCATGAATAAATTAAAGTTTTTAATTAAAGCTTGTGTCAATTGTAATGGATGAATTTATACATTTTTATTTCGTTAAAAATAAAAGTGATCATAAGTATTTTACTTTTATTATGGTTGCATGATGAAACTATAACTGCCCTCTTACTTTTGAGTGGCGTTTCTTTTCATTTGAGCCTCTGGTGTCCGTATCTGCTTGAGTCTTCTAAGAACAGTCGTAAAAAAGTCTCCTTCATCATGAATAACAACCTATTTAATAATTTAAACAATTTATTAAAAATGTATTGAAATTCAAACAAATGAATTTATGAAACATTTTTAAGTCATTATTAAGGGCGAGATAATTGAATAAAAATGTCAAACATGGTCTTTCAGGAAGAGTGGGTTATGGTTAATTTTTGGTGTTTTATTCTTTTTTATGAAAATTTTATTGCATATTATAAAAACAAAATTATTTTTCATAAATTTATAAGTAAGGTAAAAACACCAATTATGGAATGGTTTTGAGGCAACTTTTTTTCAAACGCGTGTAACTACTTGAAAAATTGATAAAACTTTAAACCAAACTTAACATTAGATGCGCTGTACCTTTAATATCGAAATCACTGTGTTTAAAGTTGTCCTTGATTTTCTTATTTATATATATATAAGTTATATTAACAAAGTATCTTTGGTACCTAATGATGGAACAGATGCAAACTTTGCGCGTTCCATTAAAGGATCAACGAAATCAACGATTGTTCCAATATTGGAAACTACAAATCAAATGGCGATCTTAACCTGTACTGTTTCACTAAAGGGACACTGCTTTTTTGGGTGTCCCTATCAATGGAACGCGCTTTTCGTACACACTTGATTCATTTATTCCATGATAAAATTATTATTACCCGGTTAGCTTCGAAATCATTTTTTATTGATTATACTAATGCAAATTGATACTTTTCAATTGCTTTCAAGATAAAATTTTAACTAAAACTTTATTTATGAGGGTTTAAATGCTAGCGTTCCACTAATTGGTACACCGTTCCATAATCGGTGCTTTTACCTTAGAATTCTAAGAAACTTTTAACATTTTAAGAACCGAGGCCAATCTTGTATAGAAATTATTTAAGAAATATCTGTGAATATACCTGTACTAGTATAAAGCATATTGCGTTAGATTATGTACATTCTACTCGATTTTACAGGTATAATTTGGAGTATATGCTAAGCTACAATAGTATTTTCTTATGATATTATGAGATTTTAAAAAGGAACTTTGTTAATTTTATAATTTCTTAGTGCTATATAGTACGCAGCTGCGTACCCAGCATTCTGCCCTTGAAAAAATTTCCTGTAGGATCCCGCCAAATATTTTCAAGGATGAATTTTTTTTTAAATTAGTATTCGGGTTACATTATTTTGAAAAAATTATTTCCAAGTGGTGGCATTACCCTAAGACTCCGAATCCTTTATTTTATAACAAGAACTCGATTTTTATAAAATTCAGTTTTAAAAACTGAAATAAATGCAGGAAGTGCAAGGAATAGTGAAAAACTCAAAGTTTCAGAGAATTCCGCATATGAAAGTACGTACATTTAAGAAGTACTCTGTGAAATTTTTATCAAATAATCTTTAAATTTAAGGGGAGTCATACACCAATTCACTTCTCTTTGGCATTTTTGTGATATAAATCACAGTTTAATGTCAATCTACATTTTCAACATTAAATTGAAATTCGTGAGCTCTAAAAATGTGTAGAAAATTGCAGAATAGGCCTTTGCATTTGAAAATAGCTCATTTTTGCTATTTTAGCATTTTGGCACTGTGTGCAAGGTTTCAGAGGTTTTTGAGGTAAAAACTCCTTGTATGGACCAAAATCTTTAGAAAAGTACCCTTTATGGGCTGAGTTTTCTGGAATTTTGATTAGAGTTATAAAAAAATTTATATGCCAACAGATGTGAAAAAAATTCAAAAATAAGAAAATTTATTGATGTTTTTGAGCACATATTGAATAATAAAACTGGTACAAAGGTCTAAATCAAAATTCCAGAAATCTCAGCTCATAAAGGGTTCTTTTCTGAAGATTTTGTTCCATCCCAGGGGTCTCTACCTCAAAAACTCTGATCTAAACCTTGCACACAGTGCCAAAATACTAAAATAGCAAAAATAAGCTATTTTCAGATGCGAAGGCCTATTCTGCAATTTTTTAAACATTTTTAGAGCTCATGAATTTCAATTTAATGTTGAAAATGTAGATTGACATTAAATTGTGATTTATATGACAAAAATGCCAAAGATGAGTGCCGGCCCTACGGAAATTTTAGCGCCACTCTAATTCTTAAAAACTCTTAAAAACTCTTTAAAAGTCTAAATAAGTCTTAAAAATTCTTATAAAGAATTTTGGTTCTGTTCGGATTTCGCACCATGATTTTTAAGAGTTAATAAAACTTTATAAGAGTTTTAAATGATATAAATAAATTTTTTAAATTTATGTGAAACCTGATATTTGGTTTCCGAAATATTCAGACGGGTAAGGCTTATTGAATTTTAAAAAAGGTTTACAAGTTACAATAATTTTTATAAAGAGTTATGAAGAGTTATTAAGAGTTATTAAATGTTGATGAAAGTTTTAAATATTTTTAAAGACTTTTTTGATCGGAATCCACGCTCGCCAAAAGTCATGGTGAAAAAACTATACAAGTAACTATATGAAAAATATAGAAAAAGTAAAAAAATGAAAAAAAAACTTAACATTTTTGCTAAATAATTGAGTTTCCACAAGGTTTTATGATTTTTAAAAACTCTTATTAACTCTTTAAAATCATTAATCAGGTGTACGAAATCCGAACATTTGTCAGACTTTTTAAGACTTTTTTAGACTTTTTTAGACTTTATAAAACTTTCTTATGAGAAAAATTTCCGTCGAGGCGGTAAAACTTTTTGAAATATCTTTTTTTTAATTGTATTTTCGAATTAATAATACTTCTGAGAAGCACCTCATGAAATTTGATACAGTAATTCGAATTTAAAATTAGTCGAAATAAGGCTTGAGTATAATCGGATACACGGTATTCAATGACTGAACTTTCGACGCGTTTGTCTTGAGAAGGTCTTTTGTATCTCGAACAATTAATCTCCGGATCTACTAGACCGTTATGTACTGACCGCTTCGTCAGCACGACGCACGCGCGAAAAGCAGCGACCTCAGGTATGTAGGCGCAACCTGCGTTACCGACCGTGGGTAAGACCAAGCTAGTAGGGAGCGGGTACGAGGAGATATGCCGCCTGGGTAGACGCACATCACACAGCCGGCACGCATCAAAGAGCACCGCAACCAACCGTCTCGTCGAGAGCACGCCTGGACGCATAGGTAGATGAAAGAGTGCCGCCGACGTACATACGCTCAGATGAAAGAGCACCACGAGCATCAGCGCGACCGTCAGCCTCGTATCCCCGCAAGCACGCATAAACCCGTAGGGACATTAATAGATAAAACGGCACCGCCGGATGCAAGTTCAGACGCGCAAGCCGAACTCTGCAGCGGCACCGACGCAGTCGTTGCTCCGCCTACTGCACGACCATTGGTGCTCTCCTTCCCTCACTCCCTCAAAACCTATAGCCACAGTGCGTTTGAACTATCTGAACCAGCGGCCTGATCACCCGTCCGGCGGCTATCCCTTCCCTTCTCCCTCGCGCCACCGATTTTCTGACGAGTATATATTGAGCGCAGTCCTTCGCTGCAGTGTCATTCATTCTTGAACAGCTACCCGAGCACTACCACAGCTCTTGCTAATTGACTTGCGAACAAATTACATTGACGAACCTCTGTTGGACTTGAACTTTGTTAGGAGCATATCCGTGAAGGACTCAGCCGCAGAGCTAGTTAATGGACTTGGTCTCGAGAGCAATTTTCGAACTTAGTCTCTGAGTTATTTTGCAAACTTAGTCTCTGAACTAATTACCGGACATAGTCCTTCGAACGAGAGTATCACAGTCAAAACAGTGATGCAGAAATTGTTGGAGAAGCAAAGGGAGTCGCGACTTGAGATGCGTAATATCGGTAAGCGCGTCGAAGAAGTGGCGGCGTCACTGACTGCGCGTATGGACGAGATTAACAGGACACAGGCCGAGTCTCGTGTAAAGATTGATGAAAATACAAATGAAATAGATCGACTCAAGTCCAAAATCCACATTCTGAAGGAGGCTGCGGAGCACTATGCGGATATGTGCGAGATTCGCTTCAGTGGATTACCGATTTTTCCGGACGACGCGGCTAGTACTGAGGTGGTGGCCTCCATCTTGAAAGTACTTAAGTGCGATGAATCTGCTTCGCGCATTGTCTCGATGCGAAAGTGGATGCCTCCTCGGCCAAGGACTGCATCGAGTGCCACGGCTGCCGATTTATCACTCGTGGCTCGCTTCACCTCACCTGTTGCTCGAGATGCGGTCATGTCATGCACGTATCGATTGGCAAATGTTACTTCTGGCAGTATTTTTGGCACCGCACACCAGAGTAAGATATTTGCATCTCCTATACTCCCGCCAACGCTTTACAAGCTCTGGCAAGCGGCTCTGGCCAAGTCAAAGGTGCTGAATTATGTGCGTTCGCTGCTCAGGGGTTTTTCGGTATTCGTGCGTGCTACACCCACGTCGCTCCTGCTTGGCATTAAAAATCTCTCCGAACTGGCTGCATTGAAACTAGTGGAGCGCCGGCTGCCATCGTCAGTGTTGCACACGCATCAAGACTAACACCACGCTGATCCACCCGCTGAAAATTCAAACCGTAAAAATAACACGCGCAGCCTCACCATTTCACACATAAATATAAATCGTCTTGCCCGAAATTTTAATCCTCTTGAAGCACATATCTCCGACCGCGCACCTGATCTCATAGCAATAACTGAAACTTTTCTTAAACCATCCGTAAATTTATAGTACTTTACGATACAAGGGCCATAAGTAACACTTTTTGGCACGGCGTAGTTTAGGGCCCGAGCGCAGTGAGGGTCCTAATAGCTGGGCCGAAAAGTGTCCCCTATGGCCCGAGTATCGAACAACGTTTTATAGTACTGTGCAAAGTTCACATTTATGCCCCCTTTTCCGATGCATAAGTCGCACTTTCTGGTACCGCAAAGTGAGGTTAGCGCACGAGCGTATGCGAGTGTGATGCGAACGCAGCGGTGCCAGAATGTGCGACTTATGCCACCGAAAAGCGTGCCATAAATGTGAACTTATGCCACGCAGTGCTATAAAATATTTTTTCTATACCCGGCTACACATTTCACCACCATGATAGGATAGGCAAAAAGGGCGGCGGCGTTGCGCTCTACGCTAGAGATGACCTTGTCATCAAAGCTGTTGAAGCTTTAAACCCACGCTTCGAAAACAAACCCGAATATGTCTTCTACTCGATTACAACAGCTCAACCAAACTTTTACTCGTAATAGTTTACCGCCGACCAAAAGCCGCATATCCGCAAGCCCTTTTTGATCTACTTCCAATATTTTTTTCCTCTTTCGACAACATTATTATTACCGGTGATTTCAATATCAACATGGCCACTATCAACCCTCATTCGACATCTTTTCGTAACCTAATTCTCAAGTCTTCAACTCGCTAGTAAACACAGAACCAACGCACCACGTAATTTGGCGCGATGGCTCCGTCCATGACACCTATCTCGACCTCTTCTTGGTTCGAGACTCTCTCTGATAAATAAATTCATCAAATCTACCACTCCATTTGCCGCTGGCCATGATATGATTACAATAGAATACTCAATTTCTCTTCCTGCTCTTTCTCCACGAAACATACGCGTACGTTATACAGATCGAATCACTCCCTTAAATTTCACTCATACCTTGCAAGTATCTTACAGACATCTCAGCAGCGAGTGGATCCGCACCGTGTTCAGGATGGTACATCACTTGACGTACTAGTAACTGAAACTACCTCAGCCCTGTTCAAAACCCTTGAGGTGCTCGCGCCTCTGCGTAGCGTGACGATCAAGCCAAAAGCTCGTCCATGGATCACGCCTGAGCTTCGTCAACTATGCGCTCACGCGATAGAGCGTACAGACGTGCTCGTCGACATCCTACGGAATTGCACATTGCCTTCTACCGAGAATCTCGGTCAGCTGTGCGAAACATGCTTGACTCAGCCAAAAAGCTTCTTGAGTATGAAGATTGCACTGCTGCGGACTCATCTGCATGTTGGCGTGCCCTGCGTGGTCTTGGACTATCGCGCGACGCGAAGCCCTCACCGTTGCTTCTCTTCTTGCCTGACGAGCTAAACAGCCATATGTGTCTGTTTCGTGTGGTGCAATGCCCCTGTCTGAGGAGTTGGTGCGTCATACCGCATCACTCTCGGTCGACGACACCATCCCGGCTTTACTCTTCACGCGGTAACTGAGGCCGAGGTGCTCGACGCTATTACCTCCCTTCACTCGAAAGGCACAGGCATCGATAGCATCCCTGCCAACATTTTAAACTGGCAGCAGGCTCTATTATCGCTGAGCTCACAGCAATCATCAACAAATCCATAGAGTCTCTTATTTTCCCTCTTCTTGGAAAAGAGCGTGATAACACCTTTGAGCAAAATAACGCACCTTCAACACCATCAGACACTCGCCCGATCGCTCCGTTGCCTGAGCTGACAAAGGTTTTGGAGGCATTGTGCATCGCCAGCTTCTTTCTCATCTCATCACCTGCCCTTCTGGATCCCCACCAGTTCGGCTTCCGTCCGGAACATTCCACCCAGACGACGATCGTCGACCTTACAGAGACGATTAGGCACGCAATCGATAAGCGTAAGGTCTCGTTAGTTGTATCATTTGACTTCTCGAAAGCATTTGATTCAATCCCTCACACACTTATCATCAAGAAGCTACGCCTGATTGGATGCACTGGATCAGCCCTGACTGCGAGCTACTTATCTGACGCTCACAGGCGATTCGCTTGAGTGACGGATCATGTTCGTCGTTCATGACTACGACGGCAGGTGTTCCTCAGGGTAGTTGGGGCCACTTCTCTTTTTAGTGTTCATAAATGATCTCTCTGCTAGGCTGTCATCGTCCCAGCACATGATATGCTGATGACACGCAAATTTTCGGCTCTGACCTCCTGCTCGTGCGCACATTCTGCTCGACCGCACCAACAGCGACATATCTGCTATCGTGGCCTGGGCAGAGGATAATGGAATCAGTCTAAACTCCAGCAAGACGGGTGCCATGCTTTGTGGCAGTCAATTTTATGTAAACGCTTAAAAGATTCCACCCCACCATTGTTTGTCGGCGATGCGCAGCTGCAAATGATGCCTGAGTTGACCATTCTCGTCTGAAACTCACGCCAACTTTCGGATGGGGCCCTAAAGTAGCTCGTGTCTGTAGCTCTGTGCACTACACTCTCTACTCTTTGAGATATTATAGACATTACGGTGTCCGTTATTTCCCGACTTTTTTTTATTGCTTCTCCCCCCACCTAGATGTCTTCTATTTGATTAGACAATGAGAAAGCCGGGTTATAGAGTTCGAAAAATGATTTTAAGGTGGCCCCCAAGCGGCTTGAAACTTACATGTATTTTAAATCGGAAAAACTTAAAAATTTGATTCTCAGCGATAAAAATGATGAGAAAATTTGAAAAAATTCACAAACCCATGTATTTGATGTATTTTTCGACGGGAAATCGATTGGTGACCTTGAATTTGACCTTGAACATAACCTCAAAGCTACAGCGAACAAAATATTGAGAAAAATCGTTTTTTCATCGGTGACCCCCATTTTTATTGCAGATTCGAAAGAGCGGAAAATTTCAAGTCAGATTATGTCTTTTGTTTTTCAAGGGCATTTTAAAAGCGCGCTGCAGTATAGATAAAGCCCTAATTAGGAAAAATTCAAAAAATGCACGCTAAAATTAGGGTTTTAGCACTGTTGTTATTATTATTATTGTAATATATTGCCATTACTGATATGTATGTATATACAGGGTGTCCCAAAAGTATGGAAACCTCTGAAAAGCGGCCAAAATAAGCGGGGAAAAAAATCGATAACCCTATATCCGACGTTTTTTTTTTTTACGGGAAATCCAATGGTGACCTCGGATTTGACCTTGAACATAACCTCAAAGCTGCAGCGAGTCAAAAATCGATTTTTCAAATGCATTTTTTATTGCAGATTTGAAAAGAGCAGAAAATTTCACGTCAAAATGTATGTTTTGTTTTTTTTTTTAAAGGTCATTTTAAGGGCGTTACAGACGCAAATAAAACCCCAATTTAACCTAAAATCAAGCTCAAGTAAGGGCTTTTTTCTAATTGTACCGCCTCTAAAATGACCTTGAAAAAAATAATAAAATACATACTTTCACGTAAAATTTTCGGCTCTTTTCAATGGTGACCTTGAATTTGACCTTGAACATAACCTATACGCTACGGTGAACCAAAAATCGATTATTCGCACGGTGACCCCATTTATTATAACAGATTTGAAAAGAGCGAAAAATTTCACTTTCGACTATGTATTTTGTTTTTTTTTTTTTAAGGTAATTTAGGAGGCGGTGCAGTTAGAAGTAAAAACCCTTGCTCGAACTTAATTTTAGGTTAAATTGGAGTTTTATTTGCGTCTGTAACGCCTTTAAAATGACCTTGAAAAAAAAACAAAACATACATTTTGACGTGAAATTTTCCGCTCTTTTCAAATCTGCAATAAAAAATGGGGGGGGGTTCCATTTGAAAAATCGATTTTTGACTCGCTGCAGCTTTGAGGTTATGTTCAAGGTCAAATCCGAGGTCACCATTGGATTCCTCGTAAAAAAATACGTCGGATATAGGGTAATCGATTTTTTTTTCCCGCTTATTTTGGCCGCTTTTCAGAGGTTTCCATACTTTTGGGACGCCCTGTATATATATGGGCTAAGCTATAGTTAGCGTGATGGTCAAAAAATTTTTTTTTCTGAAATTATGTACTTTTGAAGAGTACATTGAAAAGTGAAAATCCTGAAAGTTTTAGCCCTCTAGGTCCAACCCTATTGAATTTTCAGGGCCTCAAAGTTGGATTTTCTTATTCTGCTGATATTCTGCTTGCAATTCTGATTTTCTGGGTTTAACATGAAAAAATTGTTCAATCGTGGTTTTTAATGTAAAATTTGATGTAGAATTCATTTGTACTTAAAATCATATATACAACTTCTAGACCCATAAAAATGAGCCATTCAGGTATTTATCATATAGGAGTACAAAAATAAATGTGTTCGTCTCCTTCGATTGGGCCCATACTGTAATATGTTCATTAGGGTGGTCCACTTTTCCAAAAATTTTTTGTATCTCGGGGGATCCATCGGAATCTGAAAGTTTGAGGTTTAAAATGAAGTTTCCTTTAAACGAGAGCTCAAATAAATGATTTTAGATGGTGTCGATGAATTTTGAAGTTTAAAACGTGCTCCTAAAAAGGAGCAAATCGGGCAACCATTCGATTTATTTCAAACTTTGCTCAGAGTGTAAAAATGATCTTAACGATACATTTTCTTACGTATTTTTGTCTGCGGAATCGAATGCCGTATCCCAAACGATTTTATCCCAAAAAACGATATTAAAAAATGCAAAAATGGAAAAATATATTCGTTTCTTCAAGAAAATGGCTGAGTATAATCACTCATTAAAATAATTGAATACAACTATCTGATAGGTTTTTTTCTCACCTTTCAAACGCCGTTTTCAGAGTTGAAAAATTCGCAAAATTCTCCGAGATACAGCTGTTTTGTAAGATGCACTTTTTTAGCTTAAAATCTGCTTTGCTGGTTTTTTAATCAATAGAGCCAGCTCAGAATTATTGAATTTTAACCCAAAAAAGTGCATCGTACAAAAACAGCTGTATCTCGGTGAATTTGCGAATTTTTTATGTCTGAAAACGGCGTTTGAAAGGTGAGAAAAAACCTATCAGATAGTTGTATTCAATTATTCTCATAAGTGATATTACTCAGCCATTTTCTTGGAAGAAACGAATATATTTTTCCATTTTTCCATTTTTTAATATCGTTTTTTGGGATAAAATCGTGCTTTTTCGACATTAAAATAATTTTAAAGTGTATACTAATATATACCGTTGGATTTGTAATAAAAAATCCTAAATTTTGGTGGTGTCAAAAATTTTCTAGATTTTTTCTGTTCATTTGACGCTCGCTCGAAATGAACTTTGCGAAATTTGCGAAAAAGAACGATCGAAAAGTGTATTTTTTTCAATGAAATTGTGCTCCTAGGTCAAAACTAACTACGGCATTCGATTCCGCAGACAAAAATACGTAAGAAAATGTATCGTTAAGATCATTTTTACACTCTGAGCAAAGTTTGAAATAAATCGAATGGTTGCCCGATTTTGCTCCTTTTTAGGAGCACGTTTTTAAACTTCAAAAATTCATCGACACCATCTAAAATCATTTATTTGAGCTCTCGTTTAAAGGAAACTTCATTTTAAACCTCAAACTTTCAGATTCCGATGGATCCCCCGAGATACAAAAAATTTTTGAAAAAGTGGACCACCCTAATGTTCATCTATACATCAAAATACAACTTCTGATAAATTTTGGTTATCGGCAGACAAAACAGAATTCATTATTGAGCTTAATATGAGTCAAGAAACAAGGACAATTAGAGAAAAACCATGTTTCTTGACACATATTAAGCTCAATAATGAATTCTGTTTGTCTGCCGATAACTAAAATTTATCAGAAGTTGTATTTTGATGTATCGATGAACATATTACAGTATGGGCCTAATCGAAGGAGACAAACACATTTATTTTTGTACTCCTATATGATAAATACCTGAATGGCTCATTTTTATGGGTCTAGAAGTTGTATATATGATTTTTAAGTACAAATATGAATTCTACATCAAATTTTACATTAAAAACCACGATTGAACAATTTTTTCATGTTAAACCCAGAAAATCAGAATTGCAAGCAGAATATCAGCAGAATAAGAAAATCCAACTTTGAGGCCCTGAAAATTCAATAGGGTTGGACCTAGAGGGCTAAAACTTTCAGGATTTTCACTTTTCAATGTACTCTTCAAAAGTACATAATTTCAGAAAAAAAAATTTTTTGACCATCACGCTAACTATAGCTTAGCCCATATATATATCTTCCCCTCTCTTCAATTAACCTCTTGTTCGGGTATCAACTTGGGTGGATGTCCTTTTGACTCTCGGCACGAGCAAGATCGTCCAGAGGAAAGAGTTGCGCTACCGGAGTCTCACAACCCGCAGGTCATCGACCTTCCCTTGCAAGCTCCGGCTTGTAGTTCGAACGAGCAGAGCACGTGCGCGGCGAGTAGCAACGAGTTCGTTGTACTTCGTCAACGTGACCTCCCCCGACGTAAGCCCTCCTCGTGAGAGTCGAGGCAACGTAAGTCCACCTTTTTGAGGTCATTTTTTTTTATCATTTTACGTATCATCACCACCCGCAGTGCGCATGTGTCTTCTTCATGTTTCAACGTGTTAATTGAGAACTGAACCTACCTCTACGGCCGATCAGGATCATCGCTACTGTACCGACTCCATCTGCGTCGTCTGCGCACTTGCGCATCAGCCCTTGTGTGACCAATCGACGCCCCGGTACATAACAAGACCAATCTTTACCAAGTTTTACACACTTCTTCATTAACATATTTTACAGGGTAATACTGTAAACTAGAAAATTACAGAAAAAAGAAAAATTGTAATAAGTATAACTTAAGTAATACCTTCTGCAATTCTATTATCTTTATAAAATGTTCATTTTTTGAAGTATATTGCCCTGTATCACACATATGAAAAAGTGTGTAAAATTTGGTAAAGATCGGCTAAGTAGATTCTGAGATTTATTGTTCACTACAGAAAAATCACTTTTTACGAAGATAGTACGTGAATAAAAACTAAAAAATAAAAATGAACTTTTTGGAATATTTTTTTCTACCCTCAACATCGAGCATGAAGTGGCATGTAAATATATAAAAAACGAGCCGAGAAAATCAGAAGATCAGTCAGAATTTTATATGTGAATCCTAAAATCCGAAGATCTAAATAATTTTTTTTTTAATTTTCGTCCACGAGTAAAATACTGATTGAAATAATAATAAAAATTATTTTTGACTTAAAAATCTTAAAAAAATTCACTAAGGTACCTTTCATAAGTTCAAAATTATGTAATAATTTTTAGATTTTTTGCATGTTTTATAGCGACATGCCATGCCGCTTCACAGAGCAGAGCAGAAAGATGCCACTTCAATGCTCGGTATTTCTGCGTTAGAAGCTTTTAGTTTAACTATTATCTTCATTCCAACGCCAGATTCTGGACAAGCATCCAATTTTACTTCTAAAACATGAAATATTATCATGGTGTCACTTCAAACGCAGAAAAAACCATCTTTCAGCTCGAACGCGAAGTGGCATCTTTCTGCCCAGAGCGTGAAGCGTCATCTTTCAGCACTGGCACGTCGATAGGTTCCGACAAATTTATTGAAAATTTCAAACATTTATTCTTAGTGATCTAATTAACAAATTAAAATTTTTTTCCCTTTTGCATGTACATAACCTTAAATTTTTTCTGTTTATTTAGACTTTATATCACAGGTTTTTAAAGCGAAAACCCTTTTGTGATACTTAATTGGTTTTTGAACGTTTTTATCATTAATTTTTTTTAATCTTCGTGATTTTCTCACTTATAATAATTCAAATATGCCATAAAGGATTATGAATCGATCAAAGAATGCGTCTAAAGGGGTTTACAATTTTTAAAGAAATTTCTGGTTTTTTGAGCTACAACAGAATTTTCAAAAATCTAAAAATTCATCAGAAAAATTATGAAAATATTTAGGTACAATGTTTGACCATTAAAAATACTTTTTTTTCAGTTCTTTTTTAGGTAAAAATTGGCGAACTGAAAACTTCTCGACCTTCATTAATTTTATAATAAATTATTTAATGAGCAAATGAACTTATTGTAATCTGTTACAAAAATTTATAAAAATAATATTGCAATAATAGTTTCATACTTGATTCATTTCTTGTGCCAGTGAACTTTCATTCAAGTACCCATGCCATATTTGAAATTTTCCTTGTAACGAACGTAGTCGAAAAATAGCTTGAGTTCTTGTTTCTTCAAGCCATGGCATAACTAGCATTCTTTCTGCAAGTGTTTCTTTGATTCGTTCGAAAAGAACAGCCACCTAAAATGATGTATTGTTGAATAAAAATGAAAAGAAGGAGGACTCCTAATGTGGTCCTCTTCCTTTTTGAAGTAAAGCTACCTATAATTCATATAAAAGTTGACCCTAGATTTCCATTCATTTATTTATTTAAAAGTTATATAGTATATAGTTGTTATATGCCAAGTATTCGAGAACATTCTTTCTCGAGCACTCGACATAGAACATCTTGAATATAAAATGAATGAAGGTTAATAAAGTTCGTAGTTTCGCCATGCACAGGCCATTCACGTCAACCACGGTATCAACAGAGTCAGAGCATCCGTCCTTCAATGACCAACGGATGCTGACATAATAAAAATAGCAAAATAACATATTTATATGAACAATTCTTAAACAAAAAAACGCATTTTTAGAGGTACAGTCGTGGCAACTTTTTTTTTCACATGACGTGGGTACGGACCATCGGGAAATGTTTGAGGAACATGTAAGAATGTAAGAACAGTCGAAATTTTGAAAGTGTATTTTTATAGCTACTTTTGTGATTTAGAGGATGAAAGATCATGTTTTCTCGCAAATAACGTTACGTACTTAAGGGCTCAAAGAGGGCTTAAAATCGAAAAAAATTGTATTTTCGAGTAGAATTTTTTGTCCCCTTCCCATTGCATTTTTCAAATTACTAAAATTTTGATCATTTACTGATATACTGCTGTTTCCGTGAGCCATTCTCGTATACTTTGGATTAAATTTTTTCATCTTTTGCGTTTTCTGGCGTTTTACTTTTTTATAAAGTGCGCCTCAGTTGTCGTAACATTCAGAGCGTACTGATTGAGTTGCAGCACCGGGGTCGCGTACACTTCTTCAGAACATCAATTGTTACGGTCACAACCTCGGACGTGCTGATCCGACCCTAAGTCACCCTGCACAAATACTTAAGGGGACACACCAGTGTTTATGCCTATAAATGAAAAACATGAAAATTAAGGATTACTATTAAAATTTTTTGTTTCTGATGTTAAAATATGTTTTTATAGGTCCTTTTACAACAAAAAATATGTCTCTAGTTCCTCTTATTATTCAAATTCATCCAGGATTCATATATATTGACTTGTGATTTCTAAGTCATTGACCGCATGATTTTGAATGTATCATTTATTCAATTTGCGTCCTTTAGGTCTCAAAAGTTTTGTAATGAAATTCTTTTCCATTTAAGTGCAACAGAATTTCAAGAAAAGGCTTGGAAAGTTTTTTTCATACTACAGTTCAACAAAAATGACAAAAATAGCTATTTTAATAATGCTTATTGCTATATTTGGAGATTAGTAGATTAAAAAAATAACTAAATAAAAAATCTGCTGCACTTAAGTGGAAAAGAATTTCATTACAAAACTTTTGAGACCTAAAGGACGCAAATTGAATAAATGATACATTCAAAATCATGCGGTCAATGACTTAGAAATCACAAGTCAATATATATGAATCCTGGATGAATTTGAATAATAAGAGGAACTAGAAACATATTTTTTGTTGTAAAAAGACCTATAAAAACATATTTTAACATCAGAAACAAAAAATTTTAATAGTAATCCTTAATTTTCATGTTTTTCATTTATAGGCATAAACACTGGTGTGTCCCCTTAAGCACAATTTTTTTTTATTTTACGTTTTTTTTGTGACCTCCTTCGTGAGTCTACTGATTAAAAGTGACCTATGAGTTCGATCACCTCGCCCCGCCCTCGCCCGAGGTTGTAACCGTAATAATTGATGTTCTGAAGAAGTGTACGCGACCCCGGTGTTGTAACTCAATCGGTACGCTCTGAATGTTATGACAACCGAGGTGCACGTAAAAACGTAAAATGCCAGAAAACGCAAAGAAAGAAAAAATTTAACACGCAAAGTGCACGAAAATGGAACTCACGGAAACAGCTGTATCTCAGTGAATAATCAAAATTTCAAAAAATGCAATGGAAAAGGGACAAAAAAATCCTATTCGAAAATGAAATAAAAATTTTTTTCAATTGTAAGCCCCCTTTGAGTTCTTAATCCATTAAGTCCTAAGAGGAAGTTTTTTCAACACTTTATTCGGCTACTGTATTTTTGGTGAAAACAGGGTCAAATTTATGCAAGTAACTAATTCTAATGTAAAATTTAATGCTCTTACAGAATCTGATCTCAGATTTTCGAAAATATGATCAGGTCCAAAGTTGAACTTGATTTTATAAAAAAGAATTCAAATGGAAACCATATGAAATCTCAGGGGCTTTGTGCAAATATTGCGTCCTTGATACCTAAACTAAAAGTTAGCGGGGTTTAGATTCAAGAAAATAAAGTTAAAAAATACACTGTATTCTCAAGCCCTTCGTTTTTGAGAGAAAATTCCAAAAGTTTTCATTTATTTTTTCGTGTTTTGACCGCCATTTTTTGTGTTTAAACATGAAATTTTTTCAATCGGAACCCCGCTGACTTTCAGTTTAGATATCAAGGACACGATATTTGCACAAAACCCTTGAGATTTCAAATGGTTTCCATTTGGAAATTCGAAAAAAAAAAAATTTTTTTTCAAAAACACACGTGTTTCTGGATAAAATCAAGTTTAACTTTTAACCTGATCATTTTTTCGACAAAATCTGAGATCGGATTTTGAAGGGGGCATTAAATTTTACATTAAAATTAGCCTGCCTACGTGTCATCAGTGGTCGCCCGCACCTCTCGTACGAAGCTACCTACGTCCTTGCCAGCATACTGCCGCTGGCCCTACTAGCAGACGAGCGTAGCTGGCTCTACCAGCGCAGCCACAAGGACGCGAGAGCCGAAGAACGCCAGGAGACACTAAGAAGATGGCAGAACCGGTGGGATCATTCGCCAAAAGGACGATGGACGCACAGGCTGATCCCGAACATCAGGTTGTGGATAGAGAGGAGACACGGAGAGGTAGACTACCGCCTTACTCAGCTCCTGACAGGCCACGGCTATTTTAAACACCACAGCCAACGCTACGACCACAACGCTAGCGCAGATTGCCCAGCCTGTCCCCACATGGTCGAAAACGCAGAGCACGTTTTCTTCAACTGCCCTCGATTTGAGGGGGAAAGAGAGAAGCTCCATCGCCAGCTCCACGAAGTTACCAGGCCTGAAAATACAGCTCATGCTAGCGGACAAAAAAAACTGGCTCGCGGTAGCCACCTTCGCCCACTCAGTCATAACAAGTCTGAGAGCCGAAGAGATGGCCAGAAGAAGATGACCGGACGATGCGGCATAAAGAAGACGCAACAACAGTGCAAACGTGACGAGCTCGCTGCACCAGCCCAGCCTCTCCCCGCGAAGTAGTGCCCAACGGCGGTTCCGCGGGTGTTAAACAGAGGAACAAGGAGAAGTCGATGGGCCACACAACATCTTTCATATTTTTTTATATTCTTTTTCTGCTTTACATATCATATGTAGCCACAAACTCACAAATGTACTGTAATACATTTATTTCTAATAAACCGAGCCCATCGCTCCCATTAAAAAATTTAAAACATAAAAAAATAAAAAAAACACGCAGACGTAGATAAATCCGCGTGGATTCATTATACAAATGCATCAGGCATATTTTTTTTACCCCATTTTCACTAAAAATACAGTGGCCGATTAAAGTGTTGAAAAAACGTCCTCTTGGGACTTAATGTGTTAATTTCTAAGTCACTTAAAATGTATCAAAAATCATTTCAAAAAAATAACTCCCTTCTGTAATCGATAAAAAATTGCTTCACCTTTCCAAATGTGGTATTTGATTTTTTAATACGTTGCATTTTCACAGAGAAAATTGCCACCAAACATGCAGAGCTAAACATCTCGAAAAATTTGGTACAAAAAAGTGAACTTTATGGTTTATTTTCGATTTTTCCATATGTAAATGAAATTTTTCGAAAAATTCGATTGCACCATGATAAAACTGAAATTTTCTCATCTTTCTCATAGTGTTGTCAGATTTTTCGATAATTTTCATTTTCAAATTGAAAAATCAAAAATAACCTCAATGATCACTTTTTTCGTACTGAGTTTTTCGAGATATTTAGCTCTCCATTTCTCGGAAAAGATTGAATATTTCGGAGAATCTGATATCACTATCTGAAAACTGAGGAAATTTTTTATCGAATTCAGTAGTCAGTTACATTTCTAGATAATTTTTGATACTTTTTCAGTGACTTGAAAATTAAGTACATAACGGTATTTACTTTCCGACCTCTAAATCACAAAAGTAGCTATAAAAATACACTATCTAAATGTTGACTGTTCCTACGTTCTTACATGTTCTTGGAACCCCACTACAATTCCCGAGGTGAAAAAATTTTTGCCGTGACTCTACCTCCGAAAATGCGTATTTTCAAACGAATAGCTGCGTTTAAATAATATTTCCCGTCATCCTTGAAAAAAGTTCACATAAGAATCCTATAGGAATTTTGCGGATTCCCAAAAGAAATTTTTTCAAGGGTAATTAATTGACACATAATAATAGTAGTTAATTCGACGCCCCTTACGAAAAGTAGGAAGATTCAAATGTCTTACGAAAGGTAGGAAGATTTTGATTTTAAGAGAAAAGTAGGAAGTTTTGATATTTTTTGTCAAAATCAGGACGTTTCAATTTTTTAACGAAAACTAGGACGTTTCAGATTTCTGAACGAAAGTTAGGAAATTTCAAATGTCTGGACGAATACTAGGATGTTTCAAGGTTTTAAAATAAAATAATTTTATTTCAATAAAATATTAGTATAAAAATTATGATGTTCGGCGAGAAATCAACATTTTCTCACACACATTTATTGAGATCCTCAATTTTTTTATTAGATAATCTTATATTACCATGGTAAGCCCGAGAGACCTCTGTATTTATTAATTTTTTAATTGTTTAATCTTTTCTTAAAACATTGATTTCTTCTCCCTCTCCTTCAAAATTATATTTGATATTAATCTATTCTCTTTGGGAATCAAATATTATTTCACGCACTTGCGAGATTTTGATAGTATTCCAATTGAAATTTTTAGAAAATTTTCCTTACATTTCGAGGAATCATCCAATAATTTTAATTGGAATAATATAAAAATTTCACATGTGAGTGAAGTTATGTTTGATCAAAAAGTAGTTAAAATCAAATATAATTTTGAAGAAGGAGAAGAAGTTAAAACTTTATATGAAGGTAAATCAATGTAAAATTTAATTGGGACAGAGATCTCTCGCGCTTACGACAATAAAATAGAATTATCCACAAAAAAATTGTGGATATCAATGAAATGTGCTCAAATGTTAATTCCCAATGAGCACCATACTTTTTGTATAACATTTTATTTTAATAAAAAATTGTTCATCATAAATCTTCTTACGTTTATTTAACAAACACCTGGACTATCCTATTTTTCCTAAAGACGATCGTAGCAAACCCTTTAAATGTAACTTTTTTCACAAGTCATTTGCATATAAGTTTAGCCTCAAATTTCATAATACATTAACAAATTATTTAATACGTAATAAATGTGAGATTTATAAAAAAACATTGAGTTGCCAGAGTAATGATGTTGCATAATCAGAGCAAACTCTTCGAATGTAAAATATGTCACAAAGTACTTAGGGCAATATAGTTATCTCAATACATCCATAATCGAAGTTCATTTTTCGAAAGCATTTGAAGTAAAAAAACATTAGTTTGTGCATAAACGTAGTTCAATGTGAATTACTAATGAGTAATGATAATTTTCGTCATAAAAAAGTAAGATTTCCTAGTTTTCGTCAAAAATTCTAACGATTCTCTAGTTTCCGTCAAAAAAACTATAACTTCCTACTTTTCTTCAGACATCGCGTGAAATGTCCTGGTTTTCGTAATTAATTTGTAACTTCCTACCTTTCGTAAGACATTTGAATCTCTCTACTTTTCGTAAGGGGCGTCGTTTTATGGATTGTGAAGTTATTTGTTAATTTGAATTCATTGACATTCCAAGATTTCTTAATACGATTTTATATAAAAAAATAAAGTAGTAAATAAAATTTTAATGATTACTCTGTTCACTAAAAGTTCCAAAAAATCTGGTTTGTGTTGCTGTACATATAACGTGCCTACTGCTTCACTGAATATGTTTTTGGTAATCTTTACACAATTTTCGCTCCAATTTCTATTAGCCGTTACATTTACAATGTCATATAATATATCTGTAGCATAGAGAACCAGCAATCCATTATGAACCATTCTGAAAGTAAATAAGTTTATTATTAAAATATTGTTAATAAAATAATTTAAAAGATTACAGTATTGTATTAATTATTGAGTAATAACTGGTTCAGAATCAATTCCTTAATTTAGTTTAAGCCGAACCTCGAAACTGATGCTAATATTAATCCATTTACCACCAAAAGGACTGTTTTTTGACGACTGTCGAGCGGAATTCTTTTTCTTTTTATCTGACTTAAGAAAATTTGTAAACACATATCGCCGCTGCTTACGAAAATAATCACTTTTGAAAAATAACGTAACGCAAAATAACCAATCTGGAGAATAGTCTTTACAGCAAATTTTTAATTTATTGTTTTCGTAGGCAGCGGGGATATTTTCATGCAAAATCGTATGCTCTTTCAGAATCCAGGCTCAAAATTATAAATAGGCTAGATGCGTACAGAATGAAGTTACGGCTAACGATTTTTTATTTATTTATTGACATTGTAAACCCTGAATACTTTTACATTTTCTCAAATACATACACTGAATCCCAAAAGTGTAAAAAGTTTTAAGGAATAGTGATGATACTTGCGCAGTTTACATTATTCAAAAGTGTTTCAAGGGCAGATTACATTTTTTGAAAAATCGTCGCAGCAAAAAAGCGTAAGAAGTTTCCTACCTTTCAGTGCATGCAATTGTACAAAAAAATCAATCGAGATCACATGGCATCTTATGAGACTGCTAGTAGGAGACTCATCAGGGACTCATACGCTGGCATGACATTTAATCAAAAAAAGGAAAAAAACGAAAGAAATAAATGCAAAGGCAAGATTGAACAAAAAAAAAACAAGTGCGACTCAACTTTTCTTAATAGTATTCCTCAGCATCATTTTATTCTTTTTCTTGGCACCTCTGATTTAACATTAATGGCATTTAATATAGGCTCTTATGAGCGAGACGAATTTCTCTCCTCGTCCATAAGAGGGCGTCTCGCTCATAAGAGCCTATGTTAAATGACGAGCGTATGCCGCCATCTTTGACGAAAAACGAGCGCTGCTTCAGATCCCAATATAACGTTAGTCGTGATAGTCAAAAAAATGAAATTGAAACAAAGTATGCACTCTTAAAGAGTTCATTGAAAAATGAAAGCCCTGAAATTTTCCTCCTTTTAGGTCCATGCCTCTTTCATATACAGGGTCTCAAAGTTGGAATTTGATTTTTCCAATTCTATCCTGATTTCCTCCGGTGAATATGAAAATATTGTTGAAACATGATTTTTAACCCATTAAGTCCGACGGACACATTTTGGATACTTTTTTCAACCGTCGTACTTTTGCTGAAATTGGGGTCTGGAGAACTTGCGAGTATATTCTACGCATGATTTAATAAACTTTTTGAATCCGGTGTCAGATTTTCGATATAACAAACAGCTCAAAAGTATGGATGGTTTTATGCAAAAAAACGTGATTTCGAAAAAAATTTTTTCTTCTTTTCAAATGTACACATGAATCTTTTAAATTCTGGCGTCTTTGGTACAAATAAAGCGTCCATGGGTCTTTCTCTTAAAGTTATGACGGTTCCAATTAGTGAAATATGATTTTAAGTACGAAAAATGGCGACTGGACAACGAAAATATACAAGGAAATTTTTGAAATTTTTAACTCAAAAGCGATGTATTCTTAGTATTTATCAACGACCTCATTCATCAGTAAAAATGTCCTTAATATTTTCGTTTTCCAGTCGCCATTTTTCGTACTTAAAATCATATTTCACTAATTGGAACCGTCATAACTTTAAGAGAAGGACCCATGGACGCTTTATTTGTACCAAAGACGCCAGAATTTAAAAGATATTCATGTGTACATTTGAAAAGAAGAAAAAAATTTTTTCGAAATCACGTTTTTTTGCATAAAACCATCCATAACTTTTGAGCTGTTTGTTATATTAGCTATATTAGATTTGTTGTTGATATGTTGATATATTAGATTTGTTGTCAAAAATCATATTTATAACCTAAAAACCCATTAAAAATGCAATAAAGCGTAAATGTCAAAAAATAAATGTGTTCGTTTCCAGCGATTGGGCCTCTCTCTCTCTCTCTCTCTCTCTCTCACTCTGGTACAACACACATCTAACGTTTGTTCCTCTTTAAGGCTATTTTCTGCTGCTTTATGCCCTTTGGCGCTTTTGTTTGCAGGTCTTGCACGCTTAATATTGCAAGATTCCAGATGCATCAGGTGTTTTGTTGATCTTTGACCCTGCTATTAGTACATCATCATCATTTTTCCATCGAGTTCGACTTTGAAGGTTAGAAACATTGAAAATCTGAGGAAGTCTCAAAGGCGCAGTTGCTGAATTTTGCAAGGGTCCAGTGCTGCCAAAGTGTCGTATTTGTGTTTTGAGTTGTCTTCTGCTAGTGTTTGGAATCTAAGCTTATTACTGTTTCGTCATGTCTCAGTCGGACACGTTGTGCCCTGCAAATTTTTAAGCCGAAAGCGAACGCATTATCACATATGTCAATATGGCAAACCAAAAATTGGTTGATAAAGTGTATGGATTTATGAATCGCCTTATGAATAAGGTTGAATGCTTGTGTGCGTCGGTTAAAGAACTCGATCGTCGCGTTTCGAAACAGGAAGTCAAGTTATCCGCTCCTTCTGCATCGCCAATAAAACTAAATCTTGAGAATTTAAAAGTCTTTACTGCAAAGTGCTCTGATTTTATAAGCAGAATTCCTGGTTTTATTGCACCTTACTCACAGCAGACTGACCAGTGCGAGATGCTATTGTCTGGCGTGCCATCTAGCCTAGAGCTTTCCGACGACCAGGTCCTTGAAAAGACCTTTTCTACCATAGATCTAAAACATTACGAGCGATTTATAACGAGACTCAAAGCTGGAAACCAAGGAACCCACGCTCTGTCAAGGAACACACTCGTGCCATCGTTTTCCAATGCTCTTCATCGATTTTGCGCAATGGTCTTGTTGCTCAGTTTTAAGCTGGCAAGAATAGGAAATAAGGATCCGTTTGATACTGGCGGTGAATCTCAGCTTTCTTTGAGTCCTTTATGGCCCAAAAGTGTATACCATCTGCTTCGTGAAGCAAAATCGCTATCTCGTCACCACCAGTACCCCAGCCCAATTGTCCGAAATTTGACTGTCTTCATGCGCAAATCACCTCAGTCGGAGTTCATACCAATACTCACTAAAGAAGATCTTAATTCAGTGGCTTTGAAATTATAATTTCATTTACGTACCCAGCTGAGCTGAGCTGTCTCTTTTATGTATTTTTCTGCATTCAATTGTTCTCTAATATCTCTCAATATTTGCAGTTTGCTTTCATTCGGTCTCAAGCTTTCTAGTGTTAACTTTACTTGTAAATATTGTTACTGATCGACCTGTAAATATTATCACCATTGCTCTGTATTTGACTCTGTATTATACTTTTGTATATTAGTTCTTGTGGGCGACATGGGGTTCCACCCCACGGTCCGTATTAAATAAAAACTCATACACAATATCTGCCTATATACCTGTAAGGAAAAAAAAAATTTTTTAAACTGTTTTTATGCTTCATTTTTCATTGCATTGCTTCTCATTTTTTCAAAAATAGCATTTTCCCGGTTTTTTTTGGCTTTTTAAGTGCTATTTTTACGTGTTTTTTAAAGCTCCTCATTTTCACCTCATTTGGCACTTCTCTTGTGCCTCCTTTATTTCTCCTCTCGTGCCTCTTTTTGTTCCTCCTCCCACAATCCTCTCCTTCTCCTCCCCCACTCCTCCCCGTCCCCTTCTACTCCTCAAATTTGTTATGTGCTCAAAATTTATAACAAAAGGTTTGTATTGTTTTCATACCACTTATGAATAAAGTTAATGCAGGGTAAATTCCTACGCGGAGCCCCCCTTGTTGTAAAATGTTGTAATATGTTCATCGATACATCAAAATACAACTTCTCATAAAGTTTGTTGATGGTTAAAACAATAGAAATAATTTGAGAGCATATTAAAGGTCAAAAAAGAAGAAAAATGAGAGAAAACCCTTTTTTTACCTTTAATATGCTATCAAATGATTTCTATTGTTTCAACCATCACCAAACTTTATGAGAAGTTGTATTCTGATGTATCGATGAACATATTACAATATTCGCCTAATCGCTGGAGACGAACACATTTATTTCATGACAAATACACGCTATATTGCCCTTTTAATGTGTTTTTAGGTTATAAATATGATTTTTGACGACAGATCTGAATTCCTCATCACATTTACATTGAAAATCATGTTTCAGCAATATTTTCATATTCACCCTAGGAATCAGAATAAAATTGGAAAAATCAAATTTCATCTTTGAGACTTTTTCAATGTACTTCTCAAGAGTACATACTTTATTTCAATTTCATTTTTTTGACTTTCTCGGTTGACGTGATATCCCATATGGATTCATCACTCTTCAGCTCGATTTCAGACTGCTTAATTTGGGCTCTTTATATTTGATTGCAGTTTCAAATCCTACTTTACTAAAATGTCTATTCAATCCCTCAGTAATCTGGTTAGAAATTTTAATTATTTGACTTTGATTTCCCTTAATATATTATAAAATCATAAACTAAATAAGAATGAATAAATTATAAAATCAATATCATTAATAAACAATAGAAAACTTCAAAGTTTGGGCTACAAATCGATTTTGAATTTTTTTTAATATAGGGTAGTCAGACCAATCAATGACCGGGTACCAGTGAATGAACATTTTGGAAAATATGATATAAAAACAATTCAAATATATTTGTATGGTCGTTATTCAATTCTTCAGCGAACGAAGTATCTTGCTTTCTATGTCCAATTATCATATAACAAGAAAAAAGAATAATTATTGCACATCCAAAAGTGATCATTTACTGGTCGAAAGCGGGTCAATCACTGGTCCAACTACCCTACCGAATTCAAAGTATAAATATGATCAATGGTGATAAAGACAGTAAAAGTATATCAGAAAATTTTGGAAGTTTAGAATTATGAAATTTTCAAATTACTTCTACGGAAAAAACGTCATAAATGTAAAATTTTTTTCATACCCAGTTGAAAAAAATTGCATGGATACCACGCAGATCGGACAACGATTCCAAGTGGATCTCACATGGATATCACGTGGATCTCACATGGATATCACGTGGATCATACATGGATGGAAAAAAATTCTAAGTTGGTGGTTTTTCAACTCTTTGAGGATCTTGGACTTGATTTGCGAGCTCGCTCCAAGTATCCACGAGGTTTTGTCGGTGAATCGTCGTGGATTTTAACTTCTCCACGTTGATAATCGATTAATCCACGAGAACTTTTCGAGAAATCTTCGAGGATCTTGGACTTGTTTCGCGAGCTCCCTCCAAACAATCGCGAGGCTATGTCGGAGAATCGACATAGATTTTAATTTCTCAACGTTGATAATCGATTAATCCGAGGGGTTTCGTGGAAATCCTCGTTGATTGTTTGAAAATCGTCGTGGAGGTTCAAAAGTCTACGAGAGTTTTATCGAAAATCGTCGTGGGTTGATCAAAAATCTGCGTAGGTATTATGTCAATCCACGCGGCTTACCTACGTAGGCAATTTATTTAATCCACGTTGTATCCATGTCCGATAAACGTGGTATCAATGCCTGATTCTCGAGGAATCTATGTATGATCCACGTGGAATCGGTGTGATAATCAACGCGGATATCCATGCAATTTTTTCAACTGGGTACACTAAACTGATTTTTTCTCGAAAATCAGACAACTTTTTAGAACTTAGCAGGGTAAAACTGACAGTTACCGTGCTTTAAATATAACCTTAATGTCGCAACTATTGAATATTTGATTAAACGTTCAACATGATTTCAAATACAATATTACGGGTAGGTTCAGTAATAAGTGTAACACCTAGTCCAGCTCTTCATTGTCCAATAGTTTCATTTCTCGATAGTTTTCGAAGAATAAAGCAATTGTATTCTCGTTACACAAATGTTTAGTTTTGTTTCCTTATTATATGCACCCTCAATTCTATTTTAATATTTTCAGAGATACAGTTGGATTATTTAGTAAGCGGGGGAAATCCAATTCCCAAAAATCGTCATCATAAATTCTGAAAAATATTGGTGAAATTGTTGTGATTAATTATTCTACAATATTATTTTCTATTATTCTTTTTTTTATGAATTCAATAGTTTTCAAAAAACCCTCGTTACTTTCAGGCTGCAAACTTGACGTTTATGCAAGATAAACAACCTCCCGCCTCCGTTGCGTACACAAATTACACTTTTTGAAAATGTGAAATTTGCGTTAGAAAAAAAGTTTAGCTTGCACTTTTTACATTTTTGCTTCTTCATAGAGGAAGCTGTGTGATAGGCGTCAAAATCAAGTTTTGATATAGAAGTCATAAGACAATTTCGGACACATATTCAGAATCTTCATTGAATTCTGAACAATTGTCTGTATGGATGTGTGTGTGTGTGTGTGTGTGTGTTTTTTTTTTTTTTTTTTTTTTTTTTGGATGTATTAATATATTTTATTCGGTAAAAAGAGAAAAGAGAAATTTACATTAGGTAGCAAATGTAACATATTGGTTTAGAATTTACATAGGTTATGTAGATACATCCACAACAATTTCCCTTTGTTCCATCCCCGCGGAAACCGTCGTTAAGCATTACTTCACGGGGGTGGAGGGATTGGCATTATGCACTTCATGAGGGCTTGGATGGGGTGGCGTCTTCTTCTAGCCGCATCGTACGGTCATCCCCTTCAGTCCATTCCTTCATCTCTTAGTCTTGTTACCACTGAGTGGGCGAAGGAAGCAACCGCGAGCCAGTTCGGCTCGCTCGCAAGCATGAGCCTGGTAGTGTTTTCCGGCGTCATAACCTCGTGGAAAAGAGCCTGTAGTCTCTCTCTCTCTCTTCGTTAAACCTCGGGCAGTGGTAGATTACGTGCTCCGCGTTCTCGATGGATGAGGGGCAAACCGGGCATTGTGCGCTTTGATTGTGGTCGTAGCGTCGGCTATGGTGTTTATAGAAGCCATGCCCGGTCAAGAGCTGCGTGAGGTGGTAGTTCAGCTCTCCGTGCCTCCTCTCGATCCACACTCTGATACTTGGGATCAGCCGATGCGTCCAACGGGCCTTAGTCGACTGGTCCCATTCTTCCTGCCACTTGCTTAGCGTTGCCAAGCGTTCTTCGTCCTTTGCGTCCTCGCCTCGTAAAAGACATGCGGCTGGCCACCGATCACACGTAGGCAGGCTCGTCCGTGGGCTGCCTCCGCCTGGCGAATGTAGGCTCGCTTTTTTGCGGCTGTGCTCCATACAGGAGTATGGAGTCGACGACGTGAGCATACAGCTTACGTCGGCTACTTCTGGGCCCACCAGAGTTGGGCATGATCTTCGTAAGGGCACCAATCACACCGGCTGCCTTCGCGCTGACTGTTCGGAGGTGGTGATGGAACTTCAGCTTGGCGTCGATGTGCAGGCCCAGGTAGCGGATAGAGGGGAACGAGCGTATGCTGTGGTCGCCTACCGTGATGGTGATGGTTTCCACTTTCTTCCTGCTGGTGATGAGCAGTGCCTCCGTCTTTTGATCAACTGTTTGCAAGCTGAAAGCTTGGAGCGTGCCTCGCACCTGTAGGATAGCAGCGTTCAGATCTTGTTCGATCTGCCATAGGTGCTTGGCGACAGCCACCACGGCAATGTCGTCCGCGAAGCCAACAATACGGACATCGCCATCGAAGTTGAGGCGCAAGATGGCGTCATACATGATATTCCACAAGATCGGGCCCAGAACTGACCCTTGTGGAACACCTGCAGTTACTTCGTAGGACTCTGGACCATCATCCGTGGTAAAATCGAGCACTCTTGCTGAGAAGTGTGTGTGTGTGTGTGTTTTTTTTTTTTTTTTTTTTGTGGACGTGGGCAGAGTGAACTCTGCAGCCAGTGGCCCTTCGAAACGAGTACCCCACCGGGAACCGTCGTTAAACATTACTTCAGTGGGGACTCTATAGAGCTTCTCTGCTACATCTGTGTCTTTTCCGTACATCCCCCGTCCACCTTACGGTGATTAGGGGTTCGGGAACCAGAAGCATCGTCTTCTTCTTACAGCATCGTCCGGATCGCTTTTACGCCTCTTGTGCCTCTTGCTCAGTCTGGAGACGACTGATTGCGCGAAAGACGCTACCGCCATCCAATTTCCTGCGGTTCGAGCATGAGCCTGACGATGTTTTCAGGCTCGATTTCTTCTTGGAGAACTTGTTGGAGTCTCTCCCTCTCTTCGTGGAATCGCGGGCAGCGAAAGAACACATGCTCCGCGTCTTCTACTGTGACTGGGCAGGCCGGGCAGAGCGCTAAGGGTTTGTCATAGCGCTGGCTATGGCTTCTGAAGTAGCCATGCCCGGACAGGAGTTGTTTGAGATAGTAGTCTACTTCTCCATGTCCCCTCTCTACCCATTCTGTGATGTTCGGAATTAGCCGGTGTCCATCGGCCCTTTGAGGCCCGGTCCCACCGGTCCTGCCACCTGTTCAGCATCTCTCTTCTTTCTTCCTCCTTGACATCCTCGGGGCGGCGCTGGTATATGCGTGCTCGCTCATCCGCTAGTAGCGCCAGCGGTGGTACGCCAGATATCACGTACGTCGCGTCGTAGGAGACGTGTGGTCGCCCGCTGATCACGCGCAGGCAGGCTCGTCGATGTACCGACTCTGCCTGGCGTATGTAGGCCTGCGTCTCCGTCGCGCATCTCCAGATGGGCGCTCCATACAGGAGAATCGAGTCGACGACGTGGGCATAGAGCACGCGTCGGCTACTTCTGGGCCCACCGATGTTGGGCATGATCTTCGCGAGGGCTCCAGCCACTCTTGCTGCCTTTTCGCTGACGATTCGGAGATGTTGGTCGAACCTCAGCCTGGAGTCGATGTGTAGGCCCAGGTAGCGGATGCAGGGGGTCGACATTATGCTGCAGTCGCCCACTGTGATGGTGATGGTCTCCATTTTCTTCCTGCTACTGATGAGAAGGGCCTCGGTCTTGTGGTCAGCCGTTTCTAGGCTGAGATCTTGAAGCGCGCCACGCACCTGCGCGATGGCAGAGTTCAGATCGTGTTCGATCTGCCACAAGTGCTTGGCCACGGAGCCTACGATCCTTACGTTGCCTCTGAAGTTGAGGCGCAGAACGGCGTCGTACATTACGTTCCACAGGATGGGCCCCAAGACAGATCCTTGCGGAACGCCTGCTGTGACTCTGTGGGTCTCTGGTCCGTCGTCCGTATCGCAATCAAGCAGCCTTGCTGAGAGATAGCTTCTGATTATTCTCAGCAGGTACTCAGGTACGCGCATTCGGCGTAGCGCGGCGTTGATGTTGTTCCACCGAGCCGAATTAAACGCGTTCCTCACGTCGAGGGTAACCACGGCGCAGTACTTCTTGGTGCCGTGGTTCCATCTCTTGCCCGCGATGGCCTCTCGGGCGGTGGCGATGACGTTCTCGATGGCGTTGATCGTCGATCGCCCCTTCCGAAAGCCGTACTGGTGGTCTGAGAGGCCCCCAGGGCTCTCAGTAGTGGCTTCGAGGCGGTCACAGATGATTCTTTCGAGAATCTTGCCCGCTGTGTCAGCATACACAGCGGCCTATACGACGATGGTTCTTCGGGTGGCTTGCCTGGCTTTGGCAGCAGGACAAGCCTCTGTCTTTTCCAGCACGCGGGAAAGACACCGGTTCGCAGGCACGCCGTGTACACCTGCAAGAAGATGTCAGGGTGCGTGGCAATGGCGATCTTGATAGCGGCGTTTGGTACTCCGTCCGGCCCAGGCGCAGTGTTATCCTTGATCCTCCCATGCTCCTCGGAGTTCTTCCATGGTGACGGCTGGTACAATTGCTCCTGCTTGGAGTGGTGGTGGCAGAGCTGGCTCGTCAGGCACACGAGGGAAGAGAGCAGCCACTATGCGGCGCACCATGGTCGGTGAGCTTGAATTTGCTCTCGGTCCTCTGAGACGGGACATGACTGTCTCGTATGGTTTGCCCCATACGTCCTCGTTGACCTCGTCGCACAGTTTGTTCCAGCATAGGCGCTTGCTGGTCTTGATAGCAGCGCGCAGGAGACGTCTGGCGGAGGTATAGCTCGCTCGGCAGGCGTCTTCATTTGGCCGGCCACGCGCTCTCTGGGCAAGCCTTCGCGCTCGCAGACATGAGCGCCGGAGGTCAGCGATCTCGCTTGTCCACCAGTATACTGCGCCACGACGACGTCGTCGACCTGCCTTGGTCATAGACGCGTCGCATGCACTGGTAATGGCAGCCATGAGCCTTGTTGCCATCTCTTCTGTAGGCCCGGGTGGAACCGCGGCACCGGCCATCATGGCCGTGAGGCACTCCGTGTCGAGGCTGCGCGCGTTCCACTTGCAGCTTTGGCGCGTCGCGGGTCCAGGCGGTCTGGCGATCTCTATCTCAAACACGATAGCCTGATGGTCGCTATGCGTGTAGAGCTCGCTTACGGCCCATGATGTAACTTGGGAAGCGAGTGTGTCGCTGGCGAAGGTGAGATCTACGACCGAGTAGCCCAGTGCACCGGTGAATGTTGGTGTATCTCCGGTATTCAGCAGTACAGCTTCGAGGGGGGCGAGCGCGTCCAGGAGAGTGGTGGCGCGCTGTCTCGTCGCTCGGCATCCCCACTCCGTTGACCAGGCGTTGAAGTCGCCAGCAATGATGAGCGGTCTCTTGCCCCGGGCTTCCTCGGTGATGTTGGTGAGAAGAGCGGAGAATTCTACATCAGCGAGTCTTGGTGGTGCGTAGACGCTGAAAAAGTAGATTCCGCTGATACGGGCCCAGGTGAAGAAAGGACGCGCTCTTGCCGGGCTCCTGCACCAGGCTACCTCCCTGCACCCAGATGGCGGCTTGGCTGTTGGCATCGGCGAGCCATGTATAGGGTGGATCGAGGTTCTTTACTGATCACAGACTATGGCCACGTTGATGCGCTGCTCACGGATGGCTTGGCTCAGGAGATCCTGAGCAGCCTTGCAGTGATTGAGGTTAAGCTGTATAATCCTCATCATCGGCGGGCTTGAGTGTTCTTCTGTGCAAGAGGGCAGTACCGGCCTGTGGACGCATGGTCGTGGGCAACGCCTTGTTCTCGGCAGAGAACGCACATTGGGTTGTTCTTGCAGTCCTTTATTTGGTGGCCTGCTTGTCCGCAGCGGAAACAGTGCGCCGAGCGATCAGGTCCCTTACAGCGGGCTGAGACGTGACCGGGCTCCAGCAGCGGTAGCAGCGCGGAGCATCCTCACGACCACGGATGCGGCAGTTGACCCAGCCAATCCGTATGTGGCCGAGTTTCAGTGCCTTGGCGGCTAGGTCGTCCGGGAGCGCGGCGACAGCCGCCTGCGTTCCAGCGTACGCTTTCCGTAGTGTCCTGACTACTTCCTTGTTGAGGCTGGGGCGCCCAGCGATGTGCTCAGCGCGTCGGCGATCTCCTCCTTGGTGGCACACTCATCGAGATCCCTGATCTCGATCATGGTAGTATGTTATAGAGCGCTGGCAGTGGCCGCGTCACCGAGGACTTGGTCTAATTTCGCGCCAAGAGTGGAGGCATTGTCCACGTTTTTCTTGAGTTGCAGCACCAGGGCGCCAGCAGCACTGCGTCTGATGTTTTGGACGCTGCTCCCGACTGATTGCTGCAACGTCGGGTTCGCCTTGAGAGTTCGCAGGATGTCGGCATACGAAGACGCATCCTTCGTCTCGATGACGATTGCGTCTGGTCGATGATGAACTCTTCGCTGCGCTGGCCGTGGCTTCGGCAGTTGCCAGGCACGAACAGATTCAGGTGTTGTTGTTGCGGTTAATCAAAATCGGGGCTTCGGCATCACCTTAAGTGTAATCTACTATTTATATCAACGGCCTGAAATCGGCATTTTTCAGACGCTGCACCACACGATTAGCGGCCGAGGTGAAGTCGTTTCTGGTTTTTCAGCAGTAATTTACCATCATCATATTTTCCACTTGGGTGCGCATGATCATATTTGTAATATGAACTGTATATGGTAGCATTAAAAAAAATTCAGAAATTGATTTTTTGCCAAATTTTTACGTTTTTTATTGTTTTATTGGACATAATTTTTTTTCCATTTGGTCGTAAATTCAAGACAGCATTCTGATAGGAGAATACATTTTTTGTAAATACTAGTACTTACAAAATTAAAGGAAAAATAACTTTTAAAGTTGGCAAGAAAATCAGTCCTTCTATTTGTTAATGGGTCAAAATAATTTAATATTTTATGGATTGTCAAAGCTATTTTATATTTTATTCCTAACAGAAATTATCTTTTGTTATAAAATGTTATGAACTTTTAAAAACTTTTATAAACTTCTAGTAATTTTTATTAATTGATATAAGCATTCGGATTTTAGACTCTAATAAAAGTTCATAAAAGTTATGAGAAGTTTATAAAAGTTAATGAAAGTTTATGAATGTTTATAAATGTTTAAAGTATTTCTTCAACAATTGCGAGTTTTTTAGTTTTGGATCAACAAAAATTAAAAATGTGCAAAATTTTATAAAATTTTATAAAATTTATAGAAGTTATGAATAATTTATTTTTTTTTTAAATTAATGAACTCTCAAATAATGGTTCGACGCTCTTTTCGGCACACATATCAACCTCATCTCGATATTTTTCTCCGTATAAAAGTATAATGGTTCCCTACACACAAACACACATGCACACATGGCACATACAGATATTTGTTGAGAATTCCATGTTAATGTGATGCCGAAGCCCCAATATTGATCGACTGAGCATCAAATGTTGCTCCTGAGCATAAAATGTAAATTTAAACAACTTTTTTATTAGACTGATTTTCAAAAACGGCTCTGTGGAGTCCTTCGTATCGATGCTGTGAACAACTGTTCCAAATTTCATCCCATTTCATTCAATAGTTTTTCCGGAAAACGGGATTGAAAGTTTTGATTTTGGTTTTCAGGCTTAAAAATTTCGATTTTTGATTTAGGTTTTAAGGCTTAAAAATTTCGATCTCGTTTTCCGGAAAAAACAGTTGAATGAAATGGTTTGAAATTTGGTACAGTTGTTCACAGCATCAATACGAAGGGCTCTACGAAGCCGTTTTTCGAATATCGGTCTAGTAAAAAAGATATTTAAATTTACACTTTTAATGCTCGGTCGGTCAAAATCGGGGCTTTGGTAATATGAAAACCAAAGTATTCATTCTATTTTTCTTCAGAATTTGAAATTGCTAAATGGAATAATGTATAAACTTTTATTATCTTTTATTATCTTTTACGAACATGAAATAATTTTTATGAACAGATCATAACTATTTATAAAAATCGACAATATTGTAACTGGAAAATGAAAAAAACTTTGAAATGTTATTAACCCTTATAAAATTTTATAAACTTGTACAAACTTCTATTAACTTGTATTAGAGTCTCAAACCCGAAGGTTTAAATCAATTAATAAAAGTTTATGGAAGTTTATACACTTTTATCGGTTTTTCTAGAAGAAACAATTTCCGTTAGGGATACCATTTTATAGAAATTCAAAATGATTAAAAACAAAATAATGGGTCAAAATAATACTCTTTTACAAAACCGTGAGCACGTATGTTACCGATTTTGACGCGCTTTTGGTATGTTATAGTACATGGAAAAAAATTGCCAAAACCAAAATTTTGGACCCCCTCGCCCCTCCTACCCCCCACTTCTGGTATAAACGTCTATTTTCTATTTATATTTATTCTGAAACCCTGAAGTAATTTAAAAATTTTTTGAGATTTTTTGAGTGCTTCAGGCCTTCAGATAAAATCATTAAAAATGCTGAAAATCGAGATACAGCGATATGAGTCGATATAGAACTCGGAAATTTTTTCAAATTTTTATAGTATTGAAAAACATAACCTCAATTTTTTTTCAGATCTTTTCAGATTACCTAACACACCTTTTGAAGTCAAAAACAGATTTTTTATTAACGAAAATCATTTTTTTAGGACGATACGGAGCCTTGAAAAATCTGGAAAAATCATTTTCTGGCTTTTTTTTATCAAAATACATAACCTCAAATTTTTTCAGATTTTTTAAGTGAAGGCGATAGCTTCTGGAGCCGAAAAATGCTATTTTAAAAAAAAAAAAGGTTTCTAAAACCCGATGGTTCCGGTAAAAAAATTTGAAAATTTTTTTTTGAATTCCTTGTCAAATTTTAATAAACTTTGACCGTTTCAAGTTTTCGATTAAAGCCTTCTAGCTCAATCTAGAGCATCACAAAGATCAATGCAAAATTCTGAAGACGTTTCTGAAGACATTAAGGAATGATAAAACTATTTTGATGCTCTAGATTGAGCTAGAAGGCTTCAATCGAAAACTTGAAACGGTCAAAATTTATTAAAATTTGACGAAGAATTAAAAAAAAAAATTTCATTTTTTTACCGGAACCATCAGGTTTTAGAAACCTTTTTTTTTTTTAAAATAGCATTTTTCGGCTCCAGAAGCTATCGCCTTCACTTAAAAAATCTGAAAAAATTTGAGGTTATGTATTTTGATAAAAAAAGCCAGAAAATGATTTTTCCAGATTTTTCAAGGCTCCGTATCGTCCTAAAAAAATGATTTTTGTTAAAAAAAAATCTGTTTTTTGACTTCGAAAGGTGTGTTAGGTAATCTGAAAAAATCTGAAAAAAAATTGAGGTTATGTTTTTCAATACTATAAAATTTTGAAAAAATTTCCGAGTTCTATATCGACTCATATCGCTGTATCTCGATTTTCAGCATTTTTAATGATTTTATCTGAAGGCCTGAAGCACTCAAAAAATCTCAAAAAACTCCAGGTTTTTTGATTGTTGAAAAGTATTTTTATGAATTTTTTTAGATTTTTTAATTACTTCAGGGTTTCAGAATAAATATAAATAGAAAATAGACGTTTATACCAGAAGTGGGGGGTAGGAGGGTCGAGGGGGTCCAAAATTTCTGTTTTGGCAATTTTTTTCCATGTACTATAACATACCAAAAGCGCGTCAAAATCGGTAACATACGTGCTCACGGTTTTAAAAGAGTATTATTTTGACCCTTATTTAAAATTGACAGTCTGTTTATATTCAAGTACACTCATCAAGCTTGTTTGAATTTATCAACGAAAAAAAAATAAACTGAACTAAAAAATTAAATTTAGTTTTCATATTTTTTATATTAACCTTTTCGAAAAACGGTTGAGCAATTTACCCAGACTCCGAAAATAATGTGGAGCGGTCACATATATATAACTGGAATGATCTTCGTTGCGATGAAAGCCATTGTAATATAACTGAGCAGTAGCATTGTCTAAGCTCAGATTCAGCAGTAACTTCCATCTTATCTAAACACGTTATATATTCGTTAATTTTAATTAATACCTTTTTGGAACAATTTAATTATTACAAAAAAAAAATTAAAGAGTAGTTCGATCCTTTGTTCTGTTTCTAAAAAATTTCAGGTATTCATAAACTCACGTAATCAAAACTGTCTTGCAAGTATGATAAATTGTAAGGTACATATATCCTTTGATCGATATCAATCCAATTATAAATATCTTTATGTCTTGGGAATATCTGTTAAAAAAATGGAATAGTGTACTCTAAGAATTGTCTGAAATTAATTTTTAAATTAAAAATTGTACCTTATCTAATGACAAACAAAATTGCAGCAATTGATCAGCCTCGGAAGATCGGAGAGTCGGTTCCAGTCCACTTGGTATAAAGTTTTGAATAATACTTTTTATTCTGCTTGACCGTTTTTCATCGCGACTATTCTGTAATGTCAAAGCCCAATAAATATATTTTAGTTGAGACTCAAAAATGCTTTTAGTACACAAAAACATAATAGTCACTAGATAAATAAAGCAAATAATGATTTATTTTATTTTATCAGTAAATTTAAAACTAAAGATCTAAATTTACAGGTAACATGAATATTTCATTAGAAAAATAAATAATATAATTCTTAACGGGTGCCGTTTTGTTTAAAAAAACCATATCTGCACCAATTGATGATACTATTTTTTCCTACAAAAGCCTAAAAGAAATATCGGCAAATTGCGTATTTTAGGTAAGATAAAGATAATATTTTGGGTAAGGAAAATATTATAAAAAAAAAAAATAGTGAATAATGAAATAAATAATTAATATCACGAGCTGAAGGCGAGGTCCCGAGTTTTGTTAAAAATTGATGTTCGCACAAATTAGGTAATACGTATTATACTATAATTACGTATACTAGTTACAAATATACCGCAAAAAGGCTATAACTTTTAAGTGAGTTCTATGATACTTAATAATTTAATTTGATTATTTGAGTTATTTAATTTATCGCTCAATGATAATCAATATTTAGGGAGAGAGGGTCATGACGGTTTTGGCGGAAGTTTGGCCACCTTTAAAATAAGTGGAAAAAAATTGCCAATTTTGGCCAAATGTATTAGTTATTTACACATCAAGGGCTGGTAGCGGTGTGGATACAGTCGAGGTGTGTTTGCAGCGTTGGGGACACCGTATTGCCTTGGCCGCTTCGATTCGCTACACGGCCTCGGCGACTACAGCAAACACGTCGAGACGTGTCCACACCGTGACGAGCCATTGATGTGTTAAAAGTTTTTCTGCATAAGAGCTCGTTTTGAGAACTATATCATGCATACTTGTTATCTTCCATTTAATTTCTTTATAGCACTCTAAACTAAAAAATGTAACTTTGCCGCTAGTTTTAGGCTCTTGTGTACATGCTGTATATGTCTCGTGTAAAATGCTGTATGCAACTTGTGTGGATATTTTGTTTCTGAAAAACGAGGGATTGCATGATCAAGTACTAGTTGTTCCAACTTGAATCTAAGTACACTGATTTTCCTAGTGTCTTGATGAGTAGAGTCGGTATAACATCGTTCACGCTGCATTTTCCATTATTCAGTTTCTACTGCTTCATTTTACAGTCATCGTGTTCAGTGCGAACACAAACATGAATTAAAAATGACATTTCTATCTCGTGTAGATATGCTTACATTCAAGAAAGAGAGGTTAAAGGCAGCGCGAGTCGGCTCGCCACTTTAACATGTATAGCAGACAGCACAGGCTACACGTACGCGAGCTGCGCGAGCGTACTCACTGAGCACGCTCAGCGCGAAATCAGCCTCAAACGGGCTCGTATGCTGAAAAATAATAAGCTTTATCTTAAACTGCCCGACCAATGAGTCACCCTGCACAAACACTTAAGCATAATTTTTTTTTCTTTTTACGTTTTTTTTTTGTCATCTCCATCATGAATCTACTGATTGAAAGTGACCTATCAGTTCGATCACCTCGCCCGAGGTTGTGACCGTAACTATTAATGTTCTGAAGAAGTGTACGCGACCTTAATACCGTAACTCAATCGATAAGTTCTGAATATTACGACAACAGAGGTCAATTTTGCAGAAACGTAAAACGCCAGAAAATGCAAAAGAAGAAAAATTTAACACGTAAAATATACGAAATTGGCGAAAAGAAACAGCTGTATATCAGTGAATAATCAAAATTTAAAAAAATTCAATGGAAAGGGGACAAAAAATCCTACTCGAAACTGAAATAAAATTTTTTTCCATTTAAAGCCCCCTGTTACCCCTTAAATGATACTTGCTGACATTCACAATCTTGTTATTGCTCTCATCATTACAGCTACCGTAAGGTAAGGTTCCGGGTACTTGGTGCCGTGGTAATTTAAATGATCTTGCTGATTACCGAATTGTTTCTGCGTGACGTTTTATCCACTTCACGCAGTGTATGATTATGCTTGGAGGATATTGACTTATTGTTGCTTGATTGTTCATAAATTTTTTAAGCTATTGCCACTATTCTCATCGCAGGATGAATAATGCTTTGCATACTCTCGGATGTATTTTTGCGCTCGAAAGAATGACGGTTTTCCATATTGCAGATCTTGGCCCCATTGGCTAGGGCGTCCTTTCATATAGGCTTCTTTACTTTTCTTAGCTTGAGCTGGAATTTGTGAGTTTTTCAGTTCTAATGTAGGTGTTCCCTGACAGCTTACATTGTGGCTTTGCAGTAATTTCCGGTAAAGGTAAGTCGTTTGATGCATCGAGCTGTCCCAGTATCGTTTTGCGTTTCTTCAATTTTTGTTCGTTTTGCTTCGAGCTGGAAGCGTTTCTGGTGCTTTTGGTTGGCCTTATGCGCTTATTTGATTCAGATTTTTTTAGAGTCAATATTATTGCTTCACTTCTACTGGTCAAAGCATTTTCTTGCTCCTGCTTGCTTTTTGGAAAAATTTCTAACATTTCCATTTGAATAAAAGGTGTCCTATAGCCGTTCATTTCTAAATAATTCAACTCGGTATCTATTATTCCTTTATTATTTTTATTATAGGCCAACCTACTAGTCCGTAAGTGTCTATTGGAAACAAATCTGGTACTACATGCGCTACGCAACTAAAATGTTGAAATTTTATGTAGATGAGTCCTAGTTATATAATAAAACCCTTTTTCACCCCTGTAATGTATAACTTATAGGTTGTATCGACCGAGACATCATTTTGGAGGACTCCTTGCTTTACCAGTGTTACGTGCGCTCCCATATCAACATAAAATTGTAGAGGGCTCGTTTTTAGTGATTTGCTACTTAAAAGGAGATCACCCCTTCTCCGGGTCATGGATTTGCTCCAAAAATTTTTTGGGGTCTCCTGGTACCCAATACTGAAGCTCCGTAAGCTTAATTTGATCTCATGGGCCTTAGAGCCCATTTTTTAAGAGGATTTTCCACATTGCAAACAAATCTTTGTTATTTTCTATACCGATATAGAAGTACTTAAACGAAAAAATGCAACAAACAAAAGTTTTAAAATCTTTCAAAGAATTTGCTTGAATTTTTTCAGAATTTTTGGAACCATGTAACACTCTCTTTAAGAAGTCCTAAAGTCTATAAAAAAGCGTTAAATTTTGGCCTCTTGAATTAAGTGATAGATGGTCCCAAAAATTTTTATTTTTTTGCAATGTTGAAAATCCTCTAAAAAATGGGCTCTAAGGCCCATGAGATCAAACTAAGCACACGGAGCTTCAGTATCGGGTACCAGGAAACCCCCAAAAAAAAGCAAATCCATGACCCGGAGGTGGGGTAGTCTCCTTGTTGGTTCAATAGCTGGTGGTTTTATTTTCTTTAAAGAATAATTAAGTAATATTACCACTTCAACTTTTTTGGTCTCACGCTCGAAGCTCACTTGATGCGTCGAGCGCCTACCTAGTTTCCCTGATCATTTGGGTACGGGCTATACTCTCCTGCTTTATATTGTGTATCTTTTTTAACATAGTGAACATGGGTAATATCATACTCATGGGGCCTCACTTTGTTGTGAGGTGCAGGTGGTGGGTCATTATTACCATTTTGTCTATTTTCATCAAAATTATTCTTTAATTATTATTATATTGGTTATATTGGATATATTATTATATTGGTTTTCATGGTACGGCTGACAGTAGTTATTTTGGACATTGTTGCCGTTACGAGGGTTTACGTCACGCATTTGTCTCGCTAAACTCCAGCATTATGTATATATATATGACCAGACTTATTTCAGTGGTTGCACCATACTGTATCCGTACTGGTTGATGCATTTTCAGCCATTGCTTTGTCAGATTTTTATTGTAATGCAACTGATCTACCGGTCTTCGTTTCGAGTCAAGATTTTCGAATTTTATCGCTAGAGCGATGGCATTATCAAGTTTTAGGTCTCTGTGCTTGAACAAACGCTTGAAAATTTGCTCGCAGGCCAAGTGTAAATTGTATAGCTACTTGTTCTCTAGCTCTATTTAATTCAAAATATTTTAAATCTTCATTCATACTTATATCACATTCAATGGCATTCAAGAGTTCATCGTATATTACTTGAACGTGCAGTCCGTAATCCGACACCAGCACTTTTATATCTTGTATTATGCTTATCAGTTTACTTTTATATTTTTCAGTTTCGCCTGGTCCGCAAAATTTTGTTTTTACGTCGTTAATAAAATCGTCCAGGCGAGAATATTGAAATATTCGCGATCTAGAGGCTATTGATGCATTTTTCTTTAATTTTTTATTTATACTTGTAGAATCCACACATGTTTATCTGGTGAGAATTTACTGGCGACTTTTTTCACTGGATGGCAAAATGCTTGGACATTGCTGGTTTCTCCATCAAATTTGGGCACTGTAGCAACGAATTGATTTAATTGGATCATCCAATCATATCTTTGTTCAATGTTACTACCCCAACTATGATTAACACGTGGCCCGTCATACTTAAACGGGCCCTATTATCATTCGCCCTCTCATTAGTAGGCGGTGATGTGCGAAAATAGTCTATAAACGCGTTTGGTGCTGAATTTTCTGCTACTATTTGCTGTCTCACAGCAGCAAGGCATATTTCGTCTTCGCGATGCTGTCTGTCAAGTAAATCTTGCTCCAAATGTGTTATTTTTGCAAGCACGCCTTTGGATAATTCTATTTGTTCATCGGTAATTTTATCTCCCCAATTTTTTCGCGCTTGAGTCAAGGTATATTTCATCGTTACTCCCAATAATGTAGGCGCGCCTACTAAAAACTCTATCCATATTTAATCCGTAAACTTTCTACATCTACTAACTTTTTTCATATTTCTTAATTATCTCTTGAATGAATGCAACGAGTTCATTCAAGGCCGCGCTATTACTCGGCTCACAGGGTGACACTGCTTGCGCTAGAGTATCAGATATGCCGGTCAAATTCGGCCTATTCGTATCTATAGCCTCCTGTCGGCTCATTTTTACTCTATTGTAATAATCTTTTCTCTTCGTTAACAACTTTTTTTTTTATTTGTAACTGTTCTTAATTTTTTTTTGCTGCGTGAGTTCTTTATTTATGCGTTGGCCCTGATGCTACTTATTAATTGCTTGTATTTACTTACAAAACCAACGTCAGCAGTATGAGATTCAGTGACCCATGTTAAGTGATTCAGTTACCAAACTTTATCAGAAGTTGTATTTGTATTTGTAAGAGAACACGTTTCAATATTGGCCAATTTGAGGTATTAGGAAAACTTTTTTTACTTTTATGCTATTTTACACTATTTTTTCTATTTTAAGGGGTTTTGAGGTTATGAATGTCATTTTTAAGTACAGATTTGAATTCTATTTCAAATTGTATATGAAAAAAACATGGTTTAGAAACTTTTTCATATGCACCCCAGAAAGCAGAGTAACATGCAGAATAACCTCAAAACATGAAAATCCAACTTTGAGCCCTGTAGATCCATGAGGGTTGGACCTTGGGGGCTGAGATTTTCAGGATTTTCATTTTTCATTGTGTTCTTGAAGAGTACATGGTTAGTTTCAACTTCATTTTTTTGGCCTGCAACACTTGTAGAATTAGTCATTTTCTCCGTATGAGTTGGCCGCGAGATGGCAGGCGTAGCGTGTTTTATGTCATGCGCGCAGTACGTCTTTCGTATACTGGTGTATAATGCGAGCGAAGTCGTGCGCGATTCAAAATGATCGGTGAAATAAATCCATCCAAGTCAACCGATTATGGACTTTTAACAATAGTGAAATTGAAAAAATTTGCTCAGACAACGAGGTGCAAAGTAACTGGGAGAAAATCCGAACTCGTAGATAGGTATGTACAATAATTGCACTGGTTTAGGTTATGATATATAACAATAAACATGAGTTAGTCTATTCGGCAATCGTAGCGTCGATCCATAATATTATTGTTTTGTAGTACACAAAGACGATTTTCGCGTACACTACGGCTGCCGAATATAGACACTCAATAAACAAAATAACAAATATGATTAATAAACATTTATATCAATATAAAATTATATAATACGTGAATGATGTTTTGCAGATTGATTTTCTACATAAAAAATAATAACTTTGGATTTGAAACAATAATCAAAGATGATAAGATTAGTACACCAGATTCAAATTTTACAAGGATATAAATTCTTCAAGCTGCCTACCTTCATTTTCAAATAATCACTTGAACGTATTCTTAAATTATTATGAATTTTCTATAGTGAAGGGAAAAAATTTATATGTAAATGGATTTTTACAATTTTTAAGATTGTGTCAGATAGGTAAAAGACTTGTTTTATTACATAATTATTACTCATTAATACTTATATCATAATTATTATATGTCATGATTATTAATGCATCTTTTTTTACAGGAAATGAATTCTTCATAAAAGGATGCGTAAAAGCTGAACTAAAAAAGCATATGACTTATATGTGTGACATAAAACTATGTGCCGATGGAGAAATTGAAGGTAGTTCATGTGATTGCCCTGTTGGCCAGTCGAATTTTGCTCATTGTAAACACATTGTGGTAGCATTGATTGCTTTAGTGGATTGGAAAGTTAAAAAATGTGCTAATCTTGCTACAACCTGTACTGAGAACCTTCAAACTTTCCACAAACCAAAAAAGAAGTAGGCTGGGTCCCCAGTAAAAAGCCTTAAGTTTAAAAGTAAAGTCAAGATTCATCAAAAAAACAAATATTTATTAAACTTGAAATTGGATTCTAGTGAAGATTTTAAAAATTATTATAGAGATTATTTTAATAACATAGTAATTGCCAGAAGTTTTGGCAATAATATGTCGATTAAACAGATTACTACATCAGCAAACCATGGCTGCTGCTTGATTTGTCGGAAGAAGACGCCCAAAAAATAGAATTTTTTACCATAAACCAAAGCAGCAGTCAAGAATGGTTGAAAGCTAGATCAGTAAGACTGACCGCAAGTTTGTTCCACTCTTGCTGCATGAAACTAGAGCAGGCAGGAGCTGCTTCATTAGTCGAAAAAATTTTATATCCTAAGAAGTTAAATTCCAAATCCATTAGTCATGGTAAAATTTATGAAGATATTGCTATATTCAATAAGTTACACAACAATCAATTAGATATTAAAAAATGTGGCTTGTTTGTACCAACTAAAAAGGCCTTAACTGGGAGCCACACCGGATCGATTGCTGGCAAGTGCCTCAATTATAGAGGTAAAGTGCCCATATTCTAGTCGACAAAGTCATATAAATGAACAAACTGTACTATACCTCATGAAAGACTGTGATGGAAACTTAAAATTAAAGAAAACCCATCCTTATTTTTACCAAATTCAAGGACAATTGTACTATTATGAACGCAACTAAGAGACACTACTGTGATTTTATAATCTATACTTTTAAAGATTTACAGAGAATAAGTGTAAATAGAAACGATAAGTTTATAAAAGAAATGTTGAAAAAGTTGGATTCTTTTTATGAAACACACATAAAACCAGCTATATTAGAAAAGTATTGGTTTAAGAATTATAGTTCAGTATTCAAAGTTTAGTAAGTCAAATTTACTAAGTCAAAGTATTGTTGTTAATAAATATATACTAATAATGTTAATGAATGTTAAAAAAAGCCTTGAAGTATTCATGTGCATGTTTATTAAAAAATGATTATAGTTACATTGTTTTCACATTAAATAAAATCATTTTAAAAGTATATACATTCAATCGTTCAATTATATATTACCTTATTTATTAATATAATATAATCACATAATATTTTCCTTGAAATTTGTCAACATGACACATACAGAAACTATTTCTTCGGATGAAGGAAGAAGGTCACTAGTAAGCTTTTTGAATAAAATTGTATACGTTTTTATTAATCCTATTAATCGTTCAACATGAACCCTATGTCGTGATAATTTTCTATCCTTTATTATGACTTTGTGTGGCTGTTAATTATAGGTATAAAGTTCAATAAAACTACGATTGTGTTAATGAAAATATATATTCAAAGAAATAAATAGTACATGACGGTTTGACTGTCTACGACCAAGTGTGTGAGAAACATAAACAGAAATTGAGCAGAGGTACAGAGAAGCAAACAGCAGTTAAATGACAACGTACATATGTACTGGTCAATCATTCATACATACACATACTCTTATATAAATTTACCTCGTTCTAACATGCCACCTTAAATTCATATTAATATTACATTTTTGCACCATTATAGTATTCAGATTTAAATCACTAATCATATTGAACGACAAAATTAAACATTATAAAATACAATACAATTCTATATTACATATACATTTTATATTCTTAACTTATATTTAACATATCTCTAAATTTTATATGCTTCTCCTTACCAAGCGCCTTAGTGAATATATCTGCGACATTTTCGTTTGTGTCTATTTTACAAACCTCAATTTCTTGATTTTTGACGTTTTCATGGACAAAATGATAATGAAGTAATGAGCCACTTACCATTGGCGTAGGGGTGCTGACCTTCACACTATATGGAGCAAATAGATCTTGAACCATTATTCCTTTATCCGCAAGAATCTCATCACCTGGGTCAAATTTGTTCATCAAGTCACTTCTTTCAATGATCTGTCTGTCACTCGTGGATCCACCATAAGCAGGAGATGTATAAGATATAAGCCCACCAGGTGTTGTTCCAACCATTACTTTTAGGGTATTTGCATTCTTGTAAGTGCTGAATGTGGCCTGTTTCAATGTTGGATTTCCTGGAGCATCAATTTTTATTTCTGTCGCATCAAGTGTAACTCGAGTCCTGGGGTAGTTGGTTTTGAAAGTATGTGGCATGTAGAAGTTTATCAATTCTCGACTTGGCCACATATCAATCAGAGACCATACTTTTGACATGATTGTGATCCATGAGGTAAAAATTTCTGATACTTTTTGATTATCTGTGCTGAAATGTGCTGCCAACCCTAAATTGCAAGTCGCTCTTCTCAACTTCCATAGAGTTAAAAATAACTGATTCTTTATGATAACTTGGGTTTTTTTCTCAATTATTTCAAAGGGAGACATAACTGGCGCCAATGTGTGAAATACGGTAATAAATTTTTCATAATTTAATCCTGTGAAATGCTCCAACTGTTGAGGCTCATCTTTGAAATCTTCCACATTGTACCTTGAACGTACATGTGGTTGTTCTATGATTGAATTATTTAAATTCACTGACTCATCTTGGCTGCAGGCAGGACTTTTTTCTTCTATTTCACTTTCCACTGGACTATTCATTTCATCATTAATTTCTTCTTCATATAACTGTACTGCTTGAATTGGACCATCTTCTTCTGTGTCAAGCTCGCTAGCTTATTCAACTACATGATCATCAAGCACACTAGTCACTTGTTCAATTACATCATTGTCGAGCTCCACTTCATCATCCAGCTTGATAGTTGGTAGTTGAGTCACATCATTACCCACTTGAATATTACTTGACACTCCAAGTTGTTCATCTTGCCAAGGAAATATTGTAGGTGAAATATTGGGTCTCAAGCGAATGTGACTCATCTGGTAATCAGCTAATTAATAACAGGTTTAACAGTCATTAATGCATTTGTAATTCTAATAAAAACTTCTATAAATTAAATTATCAAATTATAATAATGGTACCCACCATGGAAACTTTCAGTATAAATATCTTCAGCTTTGAAGTGTTGTATGCACAGGCCGTTACAAGTTTTTGGATCGAATTTTAGCCTTCTTATTGCCTCTAGCCATTTTTTCCTCAACTCCGGATTTTTTGGGAATTTGAATTGTTTTTTTCCTTTACAATTCTTCACACTACACTTCATTTTAAAAAAAGTATTTTTATGAAATTATCATTAAAATTTTACTATTGCAGCACGCGATCGATGCGGTGACAGTTGTACTGCTGTCGTCTGTCGTCTGCGCTAGCATAATAATAAGTATTCACGCTACTGCGCATGACACCAAACACGCTACGCCTGCCATCTCGCGGCCAACTCATACGGAGAAAATTCCTAATAGCCCATATGTTACCGGCAAAACCCGCTTTTAGGGAAAATCTGTTTTTGCCTAGGCAAAAACAGAAATGCCTATGATTTTAGATAATAACCGCAATCCCTGAAAAATTTTAGGAAGTTCCTAAACGTTGTAGGCAAAACCCGCAATGCCTAAAAAAATACAGGCAAAAGTAGCAATACCTAAGTCAGTTTAGGCATTTTTGTTTTTAAATAATTTTCCATTTAAAATCATTTGTAACACTGACAGTATTTATTGTATTAACTGTGTTTACTTAGTGGTGGACTTTCTTCACTAAGCTGACAGAGAGTATACTGATCAGTTGCTTATCAGTTGACTCTTCGACGTTATTGAGTTTCAACTTTATTTTGTTCCAATCTATTTTTAAAATGAGTGTAGAAAGTACGAAAAAAGACTGGAAACAGGAGTTTATAATTCAAGCAAAAATCGGAGAACATTATAAAGTTATGACAACAGCTGAACGTTTATTTAAATAGGAGCGATGGGCTCATTTTATTGAGAACTCATTTTATTGAGAACAGCTGAACGTGAAGAAATAATTAAGGATATTTTGAGTGCTAAAGTGATTAAGAATAATGAAAGAACATGGCAGCAGAGATGTCGATTAAAAAGATTTGAAACCATGACATAACCAATCACAAGGATCTGTAAAAAGAGCGAACCGAGATATAGAAAATATGATAGCTGTATGGATGGCTGAAAATAAAACTGACAAATGGCCTCAAGGATTACCATTTGTTCAGTTTTCTAAAAATAGAGCTTTCCATTCGGGAATTAAACAAAGTCCATATAAGGCTATGTTTGGGTTTGAACCAAGAATAGACCTATCATCTACAGGGTTTCCCTCTGTAAGATGTAATTTCAAAGATTAACGATGAAGATGATCTTGTTCAAGTACTGCATAGCATACGATCAGCTTGCCTTGCTATGACGACGATCGACGAATATCCTTCTCACCAAGAAAGTCAAAAGATCGATGAAAATCCTTCTCACCAAGAAAGTCGAAAGATCGACGAAATTACTTCTCAGCAAGAAAGTCAAAAGATCGACGAACTTATTTAATCAAATAATAATATTCGGACGCAGCACCGGTGCGCGGGGATTCGCACCGTCGCAACGTGTAAATTTATAATTATAAATTAATGTTATTATTAAAAAAGGTATTATAAATAAATGTTATTATAAAAATAGGTATTATAAAAAATGGATTATGAAAATTTGAATTAAAAAAAAAAAAGGTAAAAAAAAATTGTATAAAAAATGTCCCCCCCCCCCCCCCCTCTGCAATCGTTTTGAAAATATATTTTTTTAAACAAAAAAAAAACGTGGTTTTTGAAAATTTGTGTTCAAAATGATCGTATTTTTCACTACGATTACGCATTCGGATCGGGTTAAAACTCTAGATCTGGTGTCATACAGGCCTATACTAAAAGTAAACAGTGTTGGTTCATCCAGATTGAGGATGGCAGCCACCAAAACAGCTTATTGTGAAATCTCAAAGCATTATCGGCTAAAAGACGATACAGCACATGTTATAATGCTTTGAAAAGAAATATTATTGAACAAAAAGTGCTTAGAATTGATCAAAGAACATGCGTGAATTTTTTCGGAATCTTTTCAGAATTTTTTGGATGATTTTGGAAATTTTTATAAAATGTCCATATTCAAAAATATCCTTTTCTGAGTGAAAGTGACTACTTCCTTGCCACTGCGCAAAGCGGGAAGAGCGATTTTCGGGCTACTGTGTATGAAAAATAGTATACAGGCCTATGCCGCGAAAAAAGAAAGCCGCAGAGCACGTGTTTATCGGCCTCGACTTCGCCTCGGCTACTAATTACACGTACTCTGGGACTTTTCTGTTTTTCGCGGCCTAGAACAGTAATATACTAAAATTATCCATAAAATTCTGAAAAAATTCCCGCGTGATTCTTGATCAGTTCTAAGCACTTTTTGTTCTATAACATTTTTCGAGTCCATTCTTCCCGAGTAAAAAGATATAAAAGCTTTTTTTTAAATTTTCAGCTACAATCGACTATTTTGATGGCTGCCATCTTGAATCTAGATGAACCAACGCTGCTAACTTCTAGTATAGACCTGCATACTACCAGATCTAGAGTTTTAACCCGATTCGAATGCGTAATCGTGGTGAAAAATTCGATCATTTTGAACACAAATGTTCAAAAACCACGTTTTTTTTTGTTTAAACAAATGTATTTTTAAAACGGTTGCATATATCGTAAATCTGACGCCAGATTTGTAAAGAGCAATAAAAGTCCCATAGTATATGGTATTTTTACATTAATTTGACAATGGTTTCATGAAAAAATAACGCGTAGAAAAAAAAGTCAAAATTAGAGTCTCCTGTTATTTGACGGGTTAATATGCTCTCAAATGATTTCTATTGTTTCAACCATCACCAAGCTTTATGAGAAGTTGAATTTTGATGTATTGATGAACATATTACAATATTTGCTTAATCACTGGGAACGAACACATTTATTTCATGACAAATACACGCTTTATTGCACTTTTAATAGGTTTTTAGGTTATAAATATGATTTTTGACAACAGATCTGTATTCTTCATCACATTTTACATTAAAAATCATGTTTTAGCAATAATTTTCATATTTATCTTAGGAATCCATCTTTGAAACCCTAAAGATCCATGAGGGATGGACCCAGAGGGTTGAAAATTTCAGGATTTTCATTTTTCAATGTACTCTTCAAGAGTACATTCTTTGTTTCAATTTCATTTTTTTACTATCACGGTTAACGTTATATTGCCTACATGTAGTGATTTTAAAAATAGAAGCAAAATTACAAGCCCATACTCTACAAATAAAAAAAACGCTAAATATAATCTTAAAAACCTTATTAATGGGAGCCTTATCAATGGAAGCAATAAGAATGCTTTATCATCGTAAAACAATTTTTTTTTGAAAATCAAATTATAGATTCTTACACAGTTTAGGTGGTTTTTGTAATATGACGTATTCCATGCTCAACCAGACAGTGCGCTCGCGCGGGCCATTTTTTAATGTATCGCAACTTTTCTAACGGCACCGGCGACGGCGAATTAGAAAAGTTGCGATACATTAAAAAATGTCCCGAGCGGTCTGATCAAACGTGAAATACGTCATATATGAGTAGTTATTTCAAAAGAAAAGCAGCAAAATTATTTTTCCATTAGCATTTATAAATAAAAGTAGGAGAGATAATTCTTTTATATGGAAGCTCTATGCCAGTGTATAGGCAGCGGTTTTTCTTTGTTTAAATGTTCATGACTTTTTAACTTTAACTTTTATCTTCATTCCAACGCCAGATTCTGGGAGAGCATCAAATTTTACTTTTAAAACATAAAACAGAAAATTTCTGAGTAAATTCTGAATGGTAAAATATTCGACTGAAAATAGTCTTTAACTTATTAGCGCCGGGATAGACGTTTATTTTAGACAATCTTTAGTCACATTTACATGGTGTCACTTCAAGAGCAGAAATACCATCCTACAGAATCGAGCGCCAAAGTGGCATTTTTCTGCCCGGAGGGCCGAAGCGGCATCTTTTTGCTTGGAGCGCGAAGGGCTTCTTTCTGCTCTGCTCTGTGGAGCGACATCTTTCAGATATGGTACCTCAAAATTATTCTCTTTCAACGTAATAAAAAAAATTTAGAAAAACAATAATTGAAAAAAATGTATGTGAATAAAATAATACATTTTGTTTGTTAGAAAAAACGCTCTCATATATTATTGTATGTCTATGAGCAATTGAACATTTTTTAATACGAAAAATATATCAAAAAATGTACAAAATTCCTACCCAAAATTAACTATTTATAAGCCTTTAACTGATTCTTGTGATGTAACTTACTTTGATGACAGTATATGCCCTACTCTCGGCATGATTAGATCTTGTGTATCTTTAATAATCGATTGTACTCATTCACACTTCTGCGTCGCCTTGGTGCATTATCCTGTAAGTGAATAAAAATACAATCTTTAGATCAATAATATTATTAATTAATCTAATTTGCAAAGAGATCACGCAACTCAGCTTCTATTAACATCTTAAATATACGTGTTATTTTCGTAATGTAGTAATTGCGATCATCGACTTTAAATTTTTCACAGAAATTTTCTTGAGAAAAGCGGAAAGTTTCGGGAAGTCTGTCTTTACCAATGGAAAGCTGAGTCTTCTTCCCATCGAAATAAATGAATTTTTTTCTAAGCGCATTAAGGTACTTTTATAGTGAGTTATAAATTTAGCGATTTGACTCAATAATGCTCCGTGGCGTGGTGCTGCGATAGTTAACGTGAAATTCAACATGATTGGCTTGATGAAGAACCGCTTCATGCTCATTCTAGTAAATATTCTTCCTTATATACAGCGCTAGCGGGATCAAAGTATACTACTCTATTTTGAAACCTATATCGGAAAATCTCACAAACCTTTGACCGACTCATACTGGAAGTTGATTTTTTTATATTATAAGCACAATGATGAAACTTTGCAAGACATTTAAATAGGTTCAAAATCGCTCAATTTTAACTGCAAACATTCAAATTATTTGTATAAACTCAAAGTATGAGTCGTCTACATAATACTGTCAATTTACGACTCTTTGACATAAGCGGTTAGGTTGACATACATAATAAACTTTCGTTGCGGACGCTAAATTTCTATGTAAATTACTTTTTTTATAAAACGTATACTTTGATTAGACATTTTATGACTAAAGAAATGTTGAGAAACATAATAATCTAAACGATAAAAACCTAAGGTAAGGGCGAAAACAATAATTCATTTTGATATTACGCGTTGCGAATGTGACATGCAATTTGTTCGTTTCATTTATGAGTTTTACTTACGGTTAAATGAATTAAAAATACAATTCATTCAATATGCTATGGGTTTATGATATAGGAAAAATGCTGAATTTTCTTAAGAAATATCAGCATTATAATCTGTGTTAAAAGTTTAAATTCAAAAAATAGCTATATAAATCGAAATAGTGGACATTTTTTTTTGTAATAGTAAAATATGTTTATTAGACACCCGATTGACCAAAAAAAACTTCTACTCAAGCTCTGAAATACCAATGGCGCCCATTTTTTCATAATACTAAATATTTAATTGGATTTACTTTCCACGCGATTCAGACGTGAGTTCTTCATCGATATTGATCTATGGGGTCTCAAAGTCTTCACAAAAGTACCCTCATCCACTTAAAAAAAATTTTCTTAAAAATTGTCATATTTTGACGTGTTTATAAAGTTGTACGCAATTTTTTCAAATTATGCTCCGCTCAAGTGCATGAGGGTACTTTTTTGAAGACTTTGAGACCCCATAGATCAATATTGATGAAAAACTCTTTTCAAGATCATGCGGCAAGTTATTTATAACACAATATTTCGTATTATGAAAAAAGTGATGTAATTGGTATTTCAGAGCTTGGGTAGAAGTTTTTTTTTCTCAATCGGGTGTAGAATGAATATATTTTACCATCATAAAAACAAAAATTTCCACTATTTCGATTTATATAGCTATTTTTAGCTGAAGCTGAATTTAAGCTTTAAAACACAGGTCCTTTATTAACTACACTATATTTACTACAGGGCCCTTAACTAGCGCTTTTAGACTTTTTTAGAGAAATTTCTGATTTCGATTTTAAAAAAGTACTATAATAGTTCTATATATTATATATACGATAGTTCAATTATAGTTCTACATAGTTGTATTATAGTTCTATTATAGTACTTTTTTAAGAATTGAAATCAGAAATTTTGGGGATCCGAGCACTTTTTTTCAGTTTCACTGCGTAATATATAAGATTTTTTTTAGGAATCGAAATCAGAAATTTTGGGGATCCAAGCACTTTTTTCAGCTTCACTGCGTAATATATAAGATATGTGGGTGCGAACTATATCTAAATTAGATTTTATCATTACATGTATATTTATTTTATGTATATTTTTATGTAAATTTTATGTATTTTATTATATGTATATTTTTTTTAAATTGTGTCGTGTTGGGACGCGACATCGAAAATCAATAACAAAGTTTGAAATTTCATACCGCTCGAAAATGAAGCTCGACTACTCTGCTATACTCTGTTATACTCGTATACTCTGTTTTAGAGGCTTTTTTTGCACGTTTTTTGATACATATTAGCGTCTCCTGAGCGTAATAATGCTCAAACCATTATAAAAATTTACAAGGGAATACTTAACATGTTTAGAAAGCTTCTTAAATAGTTTAGGAAAGGAAAGTCTGGATCATACCCGATTAGATTTTGTGTTTTTCGTTTTTTCTTGATTATTTCTATTGTAGAAGCCTCCAGAGTGCTCAGATCACTTCGGGACCCATTTTTTCTGAAAATGTGGACAATTTCCAATAAAAAAGCTTTGTGCATTTTTACTTTTAAGTCACTCTACACTGAGCTAGAGCTTAATGAAATATTTGCGATCTTTGGTAAATTACGGAAAAATGCAAAAAAAGGCCAACTTTGGAATTCTGAATAAGGGTGATAGAAGGCCCCAATCGCTCTATAAATTTTTTTGTACATTCCTGACATCCCAAACAATGTGTTCATCATATTATATATAGAAAAAAAATTTTGACCGGTTGAGTTGACAGAGAATCGGGCATACACAAAAATTAAACAGCATCTCACCACTATCGCCAGCGTGGAGCAGACTTCGATTGTGGACTTTTAGCTTGGCACATTGAAAATATTTAAATTTATTTTTTCTTGATTTTCTAGTTTCTAGTTTGTGTTTAGTTTTTTACTTTTTAACTGTTTTTTACTTATTTTTTTGTTTTGACTTTTACTTGTTTGATTCGTGGTTTTATTTAAATTTATTTGAATTTATTTTTTCTTGATTTTCTAGTTTCTAGTTTGTTTTTTGCTTTTTACTTTTTTTACTTTTTAATTCTTTAATTTTCTTTAATTAATTGATAAAGATGTTTCACATCTTGCAGCTGTTCATAAACAGCTGATTTTTTTTATTTTCAATTTTTAATTTGTTTTAAATTTGTTTTTTACTTGTCTAGTTTTTACTTATTTGATTTAAGATTTCTAGTTTTTTTATTTAAATTTATTTTTTCTTGATTTTTCAATTTTTAATTTGTTTTTAATTTTTTGAAAAGGTATTTTATTATATTGGAAATCACATTTTCAAAAAAAATGACTCATACTTTTTTCATCAATTTTCAATTGTAGCTTCGAAAGTACATTTTTATTCAATTATTCATTCGTGAATTAAAATATTAAAAAATTAGTGCATTGAGCGGTTATCGTTTATTGTATGTTAATATAATAATAACATGATAAAAATTTCGACTCCCCTTAAAAAGACACACTCATAGACACGCATACATACATGCATTAATCAATATCCGATTTGAAAACATGCATGATAGTGCGTTGAGTCTCGCGACGTATATGCATAGACAGCATATCTGTATCCTATGTATTATCGTATATGCATAAGCAAGAGAGAAAGAAAGATATCTCAACACAGTCAATCCTGTGAGCTAAGCTGACTGCTGTTGCTTATGTTGTTACGATGCCTCGTGTGTATACGTAAACACAGTCATACGCGCGTGCGAGAGCGAGAGAGAAAGAGATACGCGCGTCGAGTCTCGGCAGCGGGCAGCAGCAGAAAGCAGTTCTATGTAGCTGGCGCGGCAGCCAATCACAGCGCGCAGTGCAAACCGACGCTGTATAGGCACTTATACTACCAAATGTGCGCTCGCTCGGACGGACGCTCGGTTTTCACGGGTTTACCCCCTCATACCAAACGCGAATATAGATGTTTCACATCAAAAATTTAAGGCTATTATACTCCCGCTTAGTCACGGAATGTAACGCGGTTGTTGTAGCACTATTGTGGAGATTAAATGTTTTGCCCAGGGTCGGGCCTTGGGTTATGTCGATTGATCAGTCTCTGCCTTATCAACTCCGGATTAATCTCGCTGGTTCAGTAAAGGGCCAAAGCTCCTCACCACTTTGGCATTGATGTTTGCGTGTACAGATGCGCGGGTATATATAGAGAGAGAGAGTAGAGGAAGATGAAATAATAATAACTCCGAAAGAGTAATTTTGAAGTTCGGATTTTATTGACGGTGTGTCTGCTGCTGCTTGGCTGTGCAGCTTAGGCTGGTCAGACACGTATTCGCTCGTTCGTCGCTGTGAGCTCGCCGAAACACCAGCGACGCTGCGCGTCGACATAGAGGGTGAAGACGTCAGCTGACGCCACAGCTATCACCCGAGATGTCGGTATGGATTTAATCCCAGCTAGGAGGATTTCGCGCCCAAAATAAGAACAAAACTCGGCCAACTAAGAGAGATTCCGCCAGACGATGAACGAAAGTAGTAGTAGCTTCAGATGTTTGGGTGCGAATCCTACCCAAAATTGAGCTGCATTAACACCAATACATTGATTAATTCTCCCCGTACTAGATAGGGGCTTTATACGACTTGAGTGTGAACTAAATAACCCAAATTTGTTTCAGTGCATGAACCAAAGATGACGTGAGCGAGCTAAGAGTCCAAATTTTTATGCAGTCAAACACAGCTTAACTTTTGCATACAAAACTGCATTTAAAAAGTTGCTAATACGAACTGCCTGCACCGTGACATCACTCTCGCTTATACCATGCGTAGCAGTACACCATCTCCTCTGCTGCTGGAGGTAGTGGTGAAATGCTGTGTATATATTGCGAGTAGCATAGCAAGTCTCCATGTAAAAAAGTTTTGTTGTTGTGAGTGTGAATTCATAAAGTGTGTGCTATAAATTTAATATTTTTTATAGTTAAGTACACATGAGTGCTTGCCAACCCGGGCCATTATACACTAAGAAAAGTCGCTTCACTTAACAGGAAATTCTCTTTCTTGTGACAAAAATTGAATTTTCTTGCCATACAAACAGTGATTTCATGCGACAAGTAAGCTGAAATTTCCGTGAGCCTTTTTTGTATACTTTGCGTCTAAAATTTTTCCTTCTTTTCTGGGGCGTTTTTGCAAAATGCACCTCACTTGTTGTAAAACTCCGAGCGAAACTACGAAAAAGGTTCACGGAAACAGCTGTATCTGTGAAAAACCAGAATTTTGGAGTTTTGAAAAATGCAATGGAAAAGGAAAAAAAATATTACTAAAAAATTAAAAAAAAATAATAATTTTAAGGTACCTTTCCTATGAAGGTCAAATCTAAGGTCATCATGAGATTCTCCGTCGAAAAATAGGACGGATATGGTATTTTTATTTTTTTTACATTCATTCTTCAAGATTTTAAAGAGCATAAACATTCATTTTTTAAAAGATTTTTTACCACTTTTCCTAATTTTGACGTTCAAATAACCTTAAAAATGAGCCAACCTAGAAAAGCCGACACCAGTTCCGGATTTAGCGACTCCATAAACATTAAGTCCACTAGGTCTGGTCTCTGGACGGGAACATTTTTCTTTTGTGTAATGAATAGACTAAATTGATAAAGCACTCTGGTTTGAACTAACCAAAATTACACGATTATTGAGAATTTATTGTGAAGTACATATAATATTTATAACAGTCAATCTTCTGGGGTTGAATAAAGTAACTCTTGAAGTACGTAACAATTTTTTTTTTAAAATTATAAGTGTATATCTGCATGTGAATGGAGGGGATTGTAGCGCTAGCATCGACTTTAACATGTGTTCTTATGGAAATTGATACAAAAAATGCCAGTGGTGGTCGCCCAACTAAAATTTACCCATTAGAAATAACACAGAATAGCTCCGATACTGGGGGCGCCACGGGTTATGCAGATAGTCAAACTGTTTATTCTCCGCTAATATGTTTTCTACATGTATACTTGAAGTAGCACAAATAAATGAAAACTAAGTCATTCATTTGCTCAATATGGTTGGATTGCACCATACTGATTGCACAGAAAAATTTGAATTTTTTAGTGCCAGTTACGTTTGTCATCGAGATATTTATGCAAAATTTCATCTCCGTAACATGTCTCGATCTCAAAATCGAATCTCTTTTTATCTGCTATGCATCTTTGACCGTATTACAACTATCAGACCGCGTTCTATACTCGCAAAGTAAAGTTTAAGTGTATCATAGGGCAAAAATATTTAAAAAAAATTTCTCATTAATTGCAAAAATATATCAGATTTTAATCATGCTTCTAAATAATTTCAAACATAACGCCTACTTTGGGTCGCTAACTCATTTTCGTTGTCTTTAGCTACATAGCTGTCTAGTATTATGACCCAACTTACGCTTATTCCTAGCTATGTACCGAAAACTATCCTATTCAAAAATTCACGTGTTTAAAAACAAATGTCACCTTCGTGGACATTAAATTCTCGAGCTGGGATGTTTTATTTTGATCGCTTGCGCCGTCTCAAGATTCGTTTTATAAGATCAAATTTCGGGATAATCGGAACATTTTATTCAATTCCTATTTTTCAAACCTAGTTAATTAAAGTAACAATTTGTCACCTCCGTAACCCACACTTTTCTGTGGCATAAGTCGCACATTCTGGCACCGCTACGTTCGCATCACACTCGCATACGCTCGTGCGCTAACCTCTCCTCACTTCGCCGTACCAGAAAGTGCGACTCATGGCTCGGAAAAGGGGGCATAAATGTGAACTTGGCACAGTATTATAAAATGTTGTACGATGCTCGGACCATAGGGGACACTTTTCGGCGCAGCTATTAGGACCCTCGCTGTGCTCGGGCCCTAAACTACGCCGTGCCAAAATGTGTTACTTATGGCACTTGTATCGTAAATTACTATTTCTTCCATTAAGTGCAGTGTACAGCTCACTTGCATTCAATCCTGAGTTTGACTGACTTTCTGTACCAATTTTTAAGAGGTTATTCTTAAAAGTATAAGCAATTTGAAAATTAAATAAAAAAATGATAGAATTTGAAAATTTGTAAACTAGAATGCTCCGTTAAGAATAATTTTGTGCTGCAAAGTATAATAAATTATTTACTCACCGGAACTTCGTTTAAAATCATCATGAGATATTTTTTTGGTAAATCTAAGAAGACTGCTCTTTTGTTATGATCAAAAAGATCAATATCGATGTAAAGTTCAAATAAAGATGCACCAGTGATTTTTAAAAGTGAAGATACTAATGGTGTTATATCAGTTGGCTCAGTACCCTTCGGAGATATATATCCACCCAATTTTGCAAGTAGATTGTAAACTGAAAATAAACAAAATTGAATTAAACTGGGTCATTTGTATTATGAAAAAAGAAAAGATCATGTCAGCCATAAATAATCGTCTTCGCACAAAAAGAGCACATTTCAGATTTGTGATAGACGCTTACCACTGCTCCGCGTAAGGAGGGCTGATCTAGCGTCGAATTGAACCTAAGGTAAACTGGTCTTGCTATATTTATGATGGAAAACCTTGAATTTGACGGAAAATTGTGTATTTTTGTAATATTACTTTTCATACCAGCGGCCCGAAAGGGACTACTTCGCTGTACAAAACGGGAAGAGCGATTTTTGGGCCACTGGGTATGAAAAATAGCATACAGATCCAAGCCACGAAAAAAGAAAGCCCCAAAGCACGTGTTCATCGTACGTGACATTACGTAAAATTTTACAGGTGCACTCACGCCGCACACGGGGTACTTTGCGCGGCACGTTGCATAGCGCTTTCAAGGCTAAATTAAAAAAAAAAAGAAGACTCGCTCATGACTCCAATTTGAGGGTGTTCCTTGATCAATTCTGAAAACTTTTTTGTACCATAAACTTTTTCTCTAAACTCAATAGTTTTCGAGTAAAAAATTTACATTCTCACCCTATACATGTATTGTCTTGCATAATCATATGCATGAACATTTTACTCTACAGCCGTCATTTTGTTCGAAAAAGTGGTTGGAAAATCAGTGAAAATTTCCTGAAGTACTTTTACACTAGACCGGTTGTTATTTCCCAAGTTGTTCTGATCTTCGCTCCAGACGTTGATTCTGGTTTCTACGGTGTAAAAAATGAGAAAAGTACGTATATGAGTCCTGGTTAAAACGTGCTGCAACTGAAAAAACCGAAAGCGATTTTTAAAAAAGTTCTCAAAAAATTCTGAAACCATTTTCATTGAAAGACTTCTATCTCGATACAGGAAATCGCAAAGTTTAAAAACGTTTTTTTATGCTCAAATATCATGAAAAACAAAAATTTCACATCATGTTTTTAAACTTTGCGATTTTTTATATCGAGATAGAAGCATTTAAACGAAAAACTGTAAAGAAAAAAACGTCTTAAAGTTAGTCAAAGAACTTAAAAAAAATATTTTCAGAACTTGAAAAAAAAGTCTTCGAAAATTTTCGGCTTTTTGAGTTGCGGCACGTGTTAACTATTACCTTTTGGGATCATATACGTATTTTTCTTACAAGGAGACCTTCTCACCTTCGGGTCATGGATTTGGCCCAAACTTTTTCTGGTTATTCAGGACAGTTAGAAAACATGCCCTGTTATTCAGGTTGTGTGAATATGCCCTAGAAGCCTTAATAAAAAATAAACGTTAATATAATAAAAATAAGCATATAAACACAATAAATATTCATTTCCTATCATCAAACTATTTTGGTTACGTATTTTGGACACCTGGTTCTTGAAAAAATTACATTTCATTGTTAAGAAGTTGTTGGTTCTCACTCATGACCCAAAATTGCAATATTGTTCAATTATGACATTATAAAGCGTTTAATTTCGAATTTACGCTTCAATAATTATTATTTTTAATACAAGCACTGGAGATCCGACAAGTTCTTCACTGTCTTTATTTATTATTAAGTATTTTTCACTGACTAATTTGACACTTCAAGTACCTAAGCAGAGTTGAATTTTATCAATGATGTGATGAGGTGAATAATATTTGCATAAAGGCCACTATTTGCCATGATCTCGATGCCATGCATTTGTGCAATATTGCAATGTTTTGGGTCATGAATGAGATCCAACAACTTTTTAACAATGAAATGTAATTTTTTCAAGAACCAGGTGTCTAAAATACGTAACCAAAATAGTTCGATGATAGGAAATGAATATTTATTGCGCTTTATATGCTTTTTTATTATATTAACGTTTATTTTTTATCTAAGGCTTCTAGGGCATATTCACACAACCTAACATAACAGGGCATGTTTTCTAACTGTTCTGAATCACCAGAAAAAGTTTGGTCCAAATCCATGCCCCGAAGGTGAGAAGGTCTCCTTGTTAGTTTTTACACCCAAGGAACTAGAATCAACGTCTGGAGCGAAGGTCAGAACAACTTGGGAAATAACAACCTGTCTACTCTACACCCAAGATCACCTCTGATCATTAGAGTGAAGCGAAAAACACCTATTTTTGAAAATCAATAGCTTTGTAATAGTATAAAAAGTTATTTTTTTGCCATAAAAAGGTAGCCTAAAACTGATCACTGACAATTAAGTCTTTCCATTTCAACCAGCAAAAAAATGCTGTTTTTTACGTTTTTCGCCATTCCTCGTCTTTTAATCGCGTTTTGAGCGAATATGTCAGTAATCACCTATCTATTGCTTCCTCATAGAGGAAGTTTTGTGACAGACCGATTTTCGACTTTCATAACTAATAATCGTAGAGTACTTTTACACATACTAGTGATGTGAGGCGCGCTCGCGCGCGCCAACTAATCAAGTGGAAATGACAAATATGAAATTGAAATAACTCATGACTTACAAATATAAACATTTTAGCAAACACCACATTTAAGTTTTCCTACTAAAAAAATTACATGAACGACCGACGCGAGATTCCGACCAATCATGAAGCGAGGCGCAGTTACTCCTCGACCAATGAGATGACGAATAAAACGACTTCACATGATTTTTTTAAGGAAGGATATTCTTAAACTAAACCGAATTGCTGACACATGTCTGTATGTGTTTGTTTGTGCGTGTGTGTGCGTATGTTGGGATGTGCGCAGTGATATCTCGACGCCATCTTGCGCCTCAACTTCAAAGGCGATGTCCGTATCGTCGGCTTCGCGGACGAAATCGCCATGGTGGCTGTTGCCAAGCACCTATGGTAGATCGAATACGATCTGAACTCTGCCATCGCGAAGGTGCGTGGCGCGCTTCAAGATCTCAGCTTGCAAACAGCTGACCATAAGACGGAGGCACTGCTCATCACCAGCAGGAGGGAAGTGAAAACCATCACCATCACGGTAGGTGACCACAGCATGCGCTCGTCCCCCTCCATCCGCTACCTGGGCCTGCACATCGAGGCCAAGCTGAAGTTCGATCACCACCTCCAAACAGTTAGCGCGAAGGCAGCCGGTGTGATCGGTACCCTTACAAAGATCATGCCCAACTCTGGTGGGCCCAGAAGTAGCCGACGTAAGCTGTATGCTCACGTCGTTGACTCCATACTCCTGTATGGAGCCCCCATATGGAGCACAGTCACAAAAAAGCGAGCCTACATTCGACAGGCGGAGGCAGCCCACCGACGAGCCTGCCTGCGTGTGATCGGAGGCCGGCCGCATGTCTCTTACGAGGCCACATATGTCCTTGCCGGCATACCTCCACTGTCCCTTCTTGCGGACGAGCGAGCGTGACTCTACGGCCGCCGCCGGAAGGACGCAAAGGACGAAGAACGCTTGGCAACGCTAAGCAAGTGGCAGCAAGCATGGGACCAGTCGACTAAGCCCCGTTAGACGCATCGGCTGATTCCGAATATCAGAGTGAGGATCAAGAGGAGACACGGAGAGTTAAATTACCACCTCACACAACTCCTGACCGGGCATGGCTTCTTCAAATACCATAGCCAACGCTACGATCATAACCATAGCGCGCAATGCCTGGTTTGCCCCTCATCCATCGAAAACGCGGAGCACGTATTCTATCACTGCCCGAGGTTCAGCGAAGAAAGAGAGAGACTACAGGCTCTGCTCCACGAGGTTATGACGCCGGAAAACACGACTAGGCTCATGCTCGCGAGCGAGCCGAACTGGCTCGCAGTTGCTTCCTTTGCTCACTCAGTTGTGATAACACTGAGAGACGAAGGAATGGACAGAAGGGGATGACCGGACGATGCGGCTAGAAGAAGACGCCACCTCATCCAAGCCACCATGAAGTGCTTAATGCCAAACCCTCCACCCCCGTGAAGTAATGCCTAACGGCGGTTTCTGCGGGGATGGAACAAAGGAAAATCGAATTGGATGTAGCTAGATAATTTATGTACAAAACAAAAATGTTACACACACACACAAACATAGTATGCACAAGTTCATGAAGAATAAACCAAGATCGAGCTCGATGAGCGAGCTGACGGTGGAGCCCTTGAAGGCGCACGACGACAACCTCAAAGTCGTCGGGGATGAGACCCCAACACCATCGGAGTCTAACAGCCCATCGTGCGCAGGCTCTGAAAAGAGCGTACGTGTGCTGAGCCACGCCAAAAACTTGGCGCGGCTCGGCCGAAAAATCGATGAGGCGTCGGCCTTCGCTGACTCGAAGGGCAACCTGCACAAAAATCTGAAGAAGATGCTGCATGAGGCCCAGTCCATCTTCGAGAGCTGCTACTGGTCCCTGGACTCGGTGGAGCAGCTCCCTCGCAGCAATACAGTGGCGAGGGAAACTCAAACTTTGCTGGGTCTTGAGACCAGGAAGCCGAAGTCAGCAAGGACAACGGCATCCACGAGTGGTAGCAATGCCCCGACACCTGCCCTGAGAACCCAAGCCGGGAAGCGGACAAATGCTGTCGCTGACCCTCAACCAGCCGACGGCGGCACCGCCAAATAGCAACCGGTCTGGAGCAGGAAAAGTCGGAGGAAAAGCCCAAAAAAGCCGAAGGACCCACGGTCCTGCGCGGAAATTTTGAGGCTGATGAGATCGGAGCCGACGCTGCAGGGCCGCGAAAGCGTCAACAGAATTCGGCGCGGTGCCACCGGGGACCTGTTGCTTCAGCTCAACAGGGCATCGGGCGATGCTGGCCAGCTTGGCCAGAAGTTAAACGATGTCCTGAAAGGGCTGGGCACGGCGACGGCTCGAACGCATGTGACCACAGTCGAAATCAGAGATTTAGACGAGGTCACAACGAAAGCTGAGATCTGCGAGGCCCTCCAGCGTCAACTGGATGGTGCAACTCAGCTGTCTGTCGAGGTGGTCAAGTCCCTGCGTAAGGCGTACGCAGGGACCCAGAAAGCTGTGGTGGCTTTGCCGGATGGCCTGGCCACCAAGGCAATCAAGCTGGGGCACATCCGAGTTGGATGGGTCAGCTGCAGGATCCGGGAGAAGGCTGAAGTCCTTCGGTGCTACCGGTGTTGGGAGACTGGACATACAGCAGCCCGATGCAGCGGACCCGACCGTAGGCACTGCTGCCATCGGTGTGGTCAGGAGGGACACGTGGCCAACACCTGCCAAACGTGCCATCCTGCATCCTCTGCAGTGCTAACAGTGCGAAAACCCACGCTCCGATGAGCTTGGGCTGTCCACTTATCAAGAAGTACCTGCCAAACGTCCACAATGATCCGTGTCCCAAACTCAATCTCAACCACTGCGAGGCTGCCCAAGATCTAGTCATGCAGACGGTGAGGAAGATGAGGATCGACGTGGCAATCTTGTGTGACCAGCACAGACCCCTCAAGTCACCATATACCTGGATATCTGACGCCGTTAACCAAGCGGCGATCTGGGTGTGGGTGGGTGCCAGTGCAACGGCGCTCCTCTGGAGAAAGTCGCTTTTACACCTGGGCGCAGATAGCTGGAACATACATCTTCAGCGTGTATGCGCCCCTAGACTCTCCAATGAGGAGTTCACCAGCCTGCTGACCGACATTGTTGTCGAGGCTAGAGGAAAAAGACCTGTCCTCATTGCTGGCGACTTCAATGCATGGTCAACGGAGTGGGGCAGCAGGACGACCAGACCTCGGGGTGAGATGCTGCTCGACGCACTCGCTCCCTTGGACGTTCTCCTGCTCAACACCGGTTCGGATCCGACATTTGTTGGACCACGGGGAGGCTCGGTGGTTGATCTAACCTTTGTTAGTGACTCGCTATCTAGCCGAGTCAGTTCCTGGCGGGTTAGTGACGTCTACACCAACAGCGACCACCAGGCTGTTGTTTATGAGATCCTTCCCACGGAGAGCCGTAGTGTTGGCCGCGCTCCTGCAGGTCTTCGCAGTGGGGCGCGAAAACCCTGGATATTTGTTTTGCTGAAATGGTGTCTGGTGTGGAGGTCCAGCTGCGTTCCCCAGAGGACATGGTCGACGAGCTCATGTCATCATCATGAGCGCGTGCGACGCCTCTATGTCTAGAGGTGACGGACGTAGGCGCCATGAGCCTGTGTACTGGTGGAACGACAGCATCGCGGAGTGTCGGCAAATCTGCCTACGTGCGCGGAGGCTTGCCCAACGTGCACGCGGCCGTCCTGACGAAGCCATTCGTCGGGAGGCCTTGGCCGCGGCTCGGAGACGTCTCCACAAGGCGATTAAAACAAGCAAGCGCCTTTGTTGGAGACAACTCTGCGACGAGGCTGACCGCGATGTGTGGGGAAAACCATACAGAACGGTCATGTCTCGCCTCAGGGGACCGAGGACGCCGCCTCCCACCACACCGGATCTGGTGCGTCGAGCGGTGTCCACACTGTTTCCAGAAGTCATCCATCGGGAGATCAGCCCTCCACCTTTACTGGAGGAGCACTTGATCCCCGAGGTTGGCATCGGGGAGCTTCGTTGGGCGTACCGTAAGGTAAGAAATGGAGCAGCTCCGGGGCCGGACGGTATTCCCAACCTTGCCCTGAAGACTGCGGTGGAGTCATGCTTCGACTCCTTTCGCCGCGTCTTTACGGAGTGTCTTAGGAAGGGATGCTTTCCGGCTCGGTGGAAACGTCAACGGCTTGTCCTGATGTTGAAACCAGGCAAGCCGGCCGAGGACCCATCGTCGTATCGCCCGCTGTGTATGCTTGATACCGCGGGAAAATCCTGGAAAGGATTATAGTCGGCCGCCTGGAAGCCCACACTGAGGGTCCCGCCGGTTTGGCGGACTCACAGCACGGATTCCGTAAAGGGCGGTCGACTGTCGACGCCGTACAAAGCGTACTCAGCACCGCTCGATCGGCCATCAGTGGCAAAAGATGGCATCGGGGCACCAAGGAGTACTGCGCCATCATCACACTAGACGTGAGGAACGCCTTCAATTCGGCGCGGTGGAATAACATCTACACCGCTTTGAGCCGGATGGAGGTTCCGACCTACCTGTTGCGGATCATCGCCAGCTATTTCCGCGACAGAGTGTTGGAGTTCACCACGGATGAGCGAGGAGACCTACGATGTCTCGGCAGGCGTGCCTCAAGGATCTGTACTTGGCCCCACACTATGGAATGTCATGTACGACAAGATCCTGAGGCTCGAGCTGCCGGAGCCCGCGAGAGTCGTGGGCTTTGCAGATGACATCGCGGTCACTGTAGTGTCCAAGGAGCTGCACAGGCTCGAGTTCCACGCGAACATCGCCATTCGCAAGGTGCGAGCTGCGCTCGCCAGCTTGGGGCTACAAACCGCTGACCAGAAAATAGAAGTTCTTCTGGTCACGAGCAGGAAGACGAGGGAGACGATCACCCTAAGAGCCGGCGATAGTGATATCACTTCGGTCCCCTGCATCCGGTACCTTGGCGTACACATCGATGTCAAGCTGCGATTCGACGAACACCTTAGAATCGTCAGTGACAAGACAGACCGGGTTGCGGGGGTCCTGCTAGGTCTGATGCCCAACATTGGAGGTCCGAGAAGTAGTCGGCGTAGGCTGTACGCCAGCGTCATCGACTCAATCCTCCTCTACGGTGCCCCAATATGGGCGGAGGCGGCGAGGACGCAGAAAGTCGGTACAACGTCGAGCCTGCCTGCACGTGATCAGCGGGCGAACACACGTCTCCTACGACGCGACGTACTTGATATCCGGCGTACCACCGCCTGCGCTACTAGCGGATGAGCGAGCGCGCATATACCAGCGTCGCCCCGAGGATGTCAAGGAGGAAGAAAGAAGAGAGACGCTGAACAAGTGGCAGGACCGGTGGGACCGGGCCTCAAAGGGCCGATGGACACACCGGCTAATCCCGAACATCACGAAATGGGTCGAGAGGGGACATGGAGAAGTGGACTACCATCTCACACAACTCCTGTCCGGGCATGGCTACTTCAGAAGCCATAGCCAGCGCTATGACAATACCCTTAGCGCACTCTGCCCGGCCTGCCCAATCACAGTAGAAGACGCGGAGCATGTGTTCTTCGCTGCCCGCGCATTAAAATGTTATACGAGTAAGTTTCGAGACGCGTAACGCTGAGAACTGCGAGACCGCGTTAAAAACGACCCGAGAACGGGAAACAGTGAACAGAGTAATAGAAATCCGCTTGTATAACATTGTAAGTCGACTGAAAAAATAAATGAAGATATCATTTCGATAGGAAATTTCCTCAGCTATCTAATGGTGCCGTCAGATTTTCCGAATAATATCATTTTCACGTGGAAAAATCAAAAATAAACTTCAATGATCACTTTTTTCCGCACCGAGTTTTTCGAGATATTTAGTTCTCCGTATTTTATGGCGATTTTCTAGGTGAATGGGCGACTAATCGAAAAATCTGATACCGCCATTGAAAAGCTGAGAAAATTTCCTATCGAACTTAGTAGTCAGTTATTTAAAACGAGTTTTGATACATTTTTAGCGACTCAAAAATTGATTAATTAGCCGTATTTACGAGAAAACACGATTTTCCGTCCTCCGTAGCTATAAAAATAAACGCTATTGAAATTTCAATGGTTCCTACGTTGTCACATGTTCCTAGGACCCCCAAAAACATTTCCCGGGGGTCCGTATCCGCGTAGGTTGAAAAAAAAATTTGCCGTGATTCTACCTCAAAAAATGCGTTTTATTTAGAGAATTGCTTATATCATCGCCGCCCCGAGGACGTCAAGGAGGAAGAGAGAAGAGAGACGCTGAACACGTGGCAGGGCCGGTGGGACCGGGCTCCAAAGGGCCGATGGACACACCGCCTAATCCCGAACATCGCAGAATGGGTAGAGAGGGGACATGGAGAAGTGAACTACTATCTCACACAACTCCTGTCTGGGCATGGCTACTTCAAAAGCCATAGCCAGCGCTATGACAACACCCTTAGCGCACTCTGCCCGGCCTGTCCAATCACAATAGAAGACGCGGAGCATGTGTTGTTCTTTTGCTGCCCGCGATTCCATGAAGAAAGGGAGAGACTCAAACAAGTTCTCCAAGAAGAAAATCGAGCCTGAAAACATCGTCAGGCTCATGCTCGAAACCGCAGGCAATTGGATGACTGTAGCGTCTTTCGCGCAATCAGTCGTCACCAGACTGAGGCAAGAGGCGCAAGAGATGTAAAAACGATCCAGACGATGCTGTAAGAAGAAGACGACGCTTCTGGTTCCCGAACCCCTAATCACCGTAAGGTGGACGGTGGATGTACGGAAAAGACACAGATGTAGCAGAGAAGCTCTATAGAGTCCCCACCGAAGTAATGTTTAACGACGGTTCCCGGTGGGGTACTCGTTTCGAAGGGCCACTGGCTGCAGAGTTCACTCTGCCCATGTCCAGAAAAAAAAAACACACACACACGATGGCGTTTTTTCACCTGGTGTGGTTGAGCCCAAGGCGAGGACTCACATAGCTGGCGATAGACGGGGAGCACAACACTCCCATGATTAAGTCAGAAGCGAGAACGACACTCACAAGATGGCGCCGGATGCGGGGGCCCCGTTCGCATCACACTCGCACGTTACGCTCGTGCGCCAACCTCACTTCGCAGTACCAGAAAGTACGACTCAAGACTCGGAAAAGGGGGCATAAATGTGAACTTCTACCACGCAGTGCTATGAAAAAATTATTAAAATGAAGCTCGAAAACCATCGAACAAGACCCTACCCTCCCTTAACTGTCGACCCTTTTGGCTCATGCCTATTCTAGAATAAGATGTTGCAGTTCTTTCAGGTGCGTAAATTTAATGAACTAAAATATAAAATATAAAGCAAATTCTATTTGTAAACACCAGTTATGCATACTCTCGATAGATTCATATAGATCTCTAGTACAAAAAAAGTTCATAAAATGCATAACAATGTCCCGAACGAATTTTACTTTTCATTACAATTAATCGTATTTCGTTGCGTTTCTTTACGCTTTATTGCGCACTTAAATAATCCGTATGAATTCAAATGTAATTGAAGTTTTTTTTAACTTCTTTCTTGGCGTGGAATGATCATACATATGCAGACTATCTGGAATCGTTTGAAAATTTTCAAATTTTTATGTTTTAATACAGTTTATAATTTCATGTGATAGTTATAACTTTTAGTTTTTCTTATTATGTGTATAACTTCCTCAACTAATTTATATATTTTTAAAAATTCATGTTGAAATGCAACCATCTTTTGCTCACTTTCATAGACTTAATTATACCTTTCATTAGAGTCAAATTATTCGAATGTTTATTAACATGATTGCAACTTAAATGAAAATTTTATTTCTAAAAAAAAATTGAAAAATTATTAAATTATAATGACAAGCTTATAATTAAATTATAATAATTAAATTTTAGGTAAATAACTTAATTTGCCAGCTATTCTATGAAATGATGAGAATTTAAACCAGTGAAATAAGATCAAATGTACTCACCAGGATTAAAATCGACAGGTTTATTTTTGAATTCTAAGCAACTGTTGTAAAAATGACCTAGCTTATTGTAAACACCATTCATCTTTCCTGTTTTATTCAGTAACAAATCTGAAAAATTTATAAGATAAAAATATGTGTGGTAAGAAATCGCAGAGAATGAGTAGCAAATCGTAAAGTAGATTGCATATACACTAGGGTGGTCCACTTTTTCAAAAATTTTTTGTATCTCGTGGGATCCATCGGAATCTGAAAGTTTGAGGTTTAAAATGAAGTTTCCTTTAAACGAGAACTCAAATAAATGATTTTAGATGGTGTCGATGGATTTTTGAAGTTTAAAAACGTGCTCCTAAAAAGGAGCAAAATCGGGCAACCATTCGATTTATTTCAAACTTTGCTCAGAGTGTAAAAATGATCTTAACGATACATTTTCTTACGTATTTTTGTCTGCGAAATCGAATGCCGTAGTTAGTTTTGACCTAGGAACACAATTTCATTGAATAAAATACACTTTTTCGATCGTTCTTTTTCGCAAATTTCGCAAAGTTTATTTTCGAGCGAGCGGCAAATGAACAGAAAAAATCTAGGAAATTTTTTGACACCACAAAAATGTAGGATTTTTTATGACAAATCAACGGTATATATTAGTATACACTTTAAAATTATTGTAATGCCGAAAAAGCACGATTTTATCCCAAAAAACGATATTAAAAAATGGAAAAATATATTCGTTTCTTCAAAAAAATGGCTGAGTATAATCACTCATGAAAGTAATTGAATACAACTATCTGATCGGTTTTTTTCTCACCTTTCAAACGCCTGTTAGCGCGCTCCCGGGTTGCTCCGTGGCGTCCGAGTCCCGGCGATGGCCCGCGCGTGTGTCGAGGATGGTGGAGGCGGGAAGGCGGAAGAAAAGAAGCGTCAAGTAATTAATTGAATGATGGGTCTTTATTAAGTACGACTCCGGAATGCGTCTCCGAGACGTGACTCGATCGAACTCCTGTGACACGCCGCGCGAGCGAGTCCACGGGCCGCTTACCCCTACTCTCGGGCAACTGCAGGGCCGTGCACGACTGTGCTTGGCCTGCGTGTACGGCGCCGCTAACACTCGGCCATCCTACATTTAACTCGTCCTCGAGTTAAGGGGTAGCTTTGGCAAACATACAATTTTTTTTTTGATTATAATTGTTTTACATATACAGTTGTACATAAAAATGATAATTTTTTTTTTGATTCATGAAAAAAAACAAACATTTGAAATGCTAAAAATAAAAAAAATAAATGTTAATGAACATGTTTTCAAATTTAAATAATAAAAAGTTTCATTAATTCAAAATAAAATCTTGATAGCGTTGAGGTAAATTCTTTCTTCTCATTGGCCTTGAATTTTTATCCTGATCATCTGAGTTTGATATTTTCTTAATATTGGAAGATAGTGACTCATCTGAATTTGTTTCTTCATCGGTCGAATTATCATCACTTACTGGGTCATCTTCTACACATGGTTTCCATTGTTTGAGTTGCGATACATGTGCAGTGGATGCATAACGACTGCCTTTTTGAGCTGGGTTGAGATCAGTAATTCCATACGTGTCACCTGGGAGAATCTTGTAAATAATAAACGGACCTTTGAACTTTTGTTGAAGCTTTGTGCTTTCACCTGTAGCAACTGGATTAGATTGCATGTACACTATGTCGCCTATATTATAAAATGTCGTACTGTAGCGTTTCTTATCGTAGTTCTCCTTGTATTTTGACTGTTCTTTAACGATAAATTCTCGTACTCCTTCGTGAAGCTCTTCTGGCGGTGTATAACTTTCTTCCTGCACAGTGAGAGTTCTCATAAGGCCTTCATTATAGCGATGTTTATATCCATACAATACTTCGAAAGGTGTTTTATTGGTGCTTTTGTTGAATGTCGTATTTAGACACATTTCTACTTTCTTAATCTCAGAATCCCAGTGTTTGTCATTTTCTTTTTCATTCATAGCTTGAATTACAGGAACAAGTGTTCTATTGACTCTTTCCACTTGCCCATTTGCCTGAGCGTGTCTAGGCGAGTTTAAAGTGTGTCGAATGCCATGTCGTTTACAGAAATCTTCAAAGCTGCGTGAAGTAAAACACGTGCCTCTATCTGAGATTATTCTGTCTGGAGCTCCATGTTGAATGCAGAAGTTCTCCAATATCTTAATGACTTGATCACTTTTGGTATCTCTGCAGGGTTCAAGAATGACGTATTTAGTAAAATTATCGACCAATACTAGAATACTTGTTTCTTTTGGAGCTTGTAACTAGTGGTCCGATGTGATCTATGTGTATAATTTGGAAAGGTCTTTCACCCGGTGGAATTGGATGTAGAATACCTTGCTTTTTACCTGTCATAGTTTTATTCCTAATGCAATGATGCAAGCTTTGATGTGTTGCCTTGCATATCGTCGCATTCCCGGAAAGAAATAAAATTTTGAATTTTCCTGAGCGTACGATCTAGTCCAAAGTGTCCGTGAAGATCGTGGAAGCGAACGATCATGGCTTTTCTCATTGATTTTGGAATTAAAAATTTTCTTTGTCCATCGACTAACTTAAATAAAATTCCGTTGCACAGCTCATAATCGTGTACTTCTGCTACTTCATTTTTCGTTCGTTCGGATGCATCCTTGCGTAAAATTTCAATTTTGTGTTGCACTGTCTCGTCGGAGAATTGGTAGAGTAGGACTTCGTCGGTGTTATTGGCAATTGTAAAAACTGTTAGATCTTCGCACTTGTCTTGGGGAAAGCACGACTTAAAGCGTCTACGTGCTGCATCTTCTCGCCAGGTCGGTGCCTTATCTCGCAATCATACTCACTGAGCGCGTTCTGCCACCTAATAAACTGTGGATTTTGCGTCTTCTTTACATTGATGTAAATAAGCGCTCTGCAGTCAGTATACACAACAAATTTTATATTAATGAGCCAATTGCGCAGCCTTTCTATCGTCCAAATTAAGCACAACATCTCGAGCTTGCTAGAGTGATAATTTTTCTCTGCTTGGCTAGTACTTCGACTTACAGCGTACACTAGGTGCAGGTTTCCATCATCACCTCGCTGCAGTAACATTCCTGCCAGTCCAGCTGCAGAAGCGTCTGTATGCACTTCGGTCTCTCTTTTGGGGTCGAACAGTTGCAATATAGGTTTTTCTGTGAGCTTGGTCAGCAGATGAAATGCATTTTCTTCTTCGGTTTTCCATGTGAATTTGACGTTTGCTTTCAACAAATTATATAGAGGTTGAGCAATCCAAGCGAAACGTGGTACGAAACGACGAAAGAAGCTTACGAGACCCAAAAATCGTCTGAGCTGATGAACACTTTTTGGGGTAGGGTAGTTTTCTATTGCCGCGACTTTCAATCTGCCTGGAGAGATGCCTTTTGCTGATAGTTCTAGTCCAAGGTAAGTAATTTTTTCTTGTAGGAATCCACATTTCGACAGCTTTATTGTCAAGCGAGCACGTCGGAGACAATCCAATACGTGCCGAAGTCTCAGCAGAAGCGTTTGCCACGAGCTTGCGGCGATAAGGATGTCGTCGAGATAATGGAGTACTACGTCGTTGCGAACAGGTTCTAGCGTTTCTTCATTAACTTGGAAAAATAAAATGGGGCATTAGTAAGGCCAAATATCATTTTAGTAAACTGACCAGTTTCATCTGGTGTCACAAATGCCGTCTTCTCTTGTGCTTCCTTAGCCAATGGTACTTGAAGGTAGCCGTGTGCCAAGTCCAAGACGATGAAAAGCTTGTTCTCGCTGCGTAGTTGAGCTAGGTGATCCTCGATATTGGGCAGAGGAAAGCTTCGTTTTTCTGTTTGCTGATTGAGAAGCCTGTAATCTACTACCAGCCTGTCTTCTTCTTTTTTTTGAAGATAAGCACAGGACTAGCATACGGTGAATCCGTCTCAGTGCATATGCCTAGACGTTTCCACTCACTTACAATGGCTTTGATACGTTCTCTCTCTGCGTTGCTGGCTGGGTATGGCTTACGATTGACTGGTTTGCTCCCTGGGAGCTCCTTTATGTCCATCTCAATTAGACCTGTATGCCCAAGCTCTTCGATTGACATGGCAATGGTGTCCCGATATTCGTTGAGGAGCTTGATCAATTCTCGCTTTGCCTCAATGGGTTGATTCTCTCCAATGACAATGTCTGCTTCAGTGATGGTTTGCTTTTTAGTTGATAACAGAGGCGGTGCTTCACATAATTCTCCTCTGTCTGGAAAATTTTCTCCCTTGAGCAGCATCACCGGCTTTTCACTGAAATTAAACACAGGCAATGAGACATTTCGTTCAGCATCATTTATGCACACAAAGTTGACTGAGTTGGGTAAAAGATGATTGTTTTCCTTGACTTGCAAGGTGTCGTATGATGTCGTTTCCTCCTGAGATAGTTGATCCAAGTCATACATAAATTTGAAAGTGTCCTTATCTTTGCTGAACTTGATGAAGGGTAGCTCGGTGTAGGAACGTCCAACGAGCAATGGCATTGGTTGGAAGTCGTCTGGCACTACTCGCACTGGTACCTTATCAGCTTTGACTCCATCGATGCTCAATGAACAGTTTACAAACCCTATGGTGTTGATTTGATGCTCCTTTGGACCATAGCAACGTAGTTTTAAGTTGTCCTTGATGAGCCGTAGTCCCAGTTGAAGTGCTGACGAAGCCTTGATTATACAATCTGAACTACCTTGATCGATGAAAGCTCTGATGTTCTGCCCGTCAAGCTCTGCATCTTTGAAGTACTTCAGTGCAGCGTCAGCCGTCGAGCTGTCGATTTTTGCCACCATTCGGTCTTCTCTGGGTTGAGCTGACGGTGTAGACTTTGATGAGGTTGACTGTGGGTATTTCCTTTCATTTATTTTGGTAGGACAGTCCTTGGAAATGTGTCCGTAGAGGTTACAAGAGTAGCACTTCGGCTCTCCTTTTTCGTTGCGAGTCGGTGCTTTTCTAGCTGAATTTCTGCTACGCGAGTCTTTGTCGTTGTTTCTGGTCGGTGATTTTTTTCTTTCGTTAACGTTCGACTTTTCTTCGGGTGAAGTGGCTCTCGACGAAGTATCCAATTTCAAATTCCTTTTATCGTAGCTCTGCGAGATGATTCGTTGCTGTTTCTTCAAATCGTGCAGCAACTCATCGTCATCCATGTGATTCCGCGGAGCGACGACGTTGCGCAATTCTTTCGACCATAGTCCGATAATAATCTGTTCACGAGCGTCGTCGAATTTCATGTGTACTTCATCACACAGTTTCATTTTTTCGTGAAAATAAGTACTAATCTTTTCACCTTTTTGTTGCACTCGCGCTGACATACGCGTCCATGCGTCTGTCAAACTGTCGACGCCGATAAATGTTTTGACGAACGCCGCTTTGAACGTCGCCCAAGAATTCACATTCTTCTTGCGTGCGAGCCAGTGACGCGCCCCACCGCGGAGATGCGAGCGAGCTGTCTCGTATGCGTATGAGTCCGGCCAATGGTGCAGTTCTCGTCTGCTGGAGATACCGCGCAACCACTCTCTCGCTGCTGCGTTGCTCTCCTCTCCATTGAATATGCGGATATCCTTGCTCAAATCCGGCACGATGTGATAGGCCGTCGTCGCCGCTGTTGGCGCACTGGAATTGACGTTGGGAGACATGACTTGAGTGGCGAGTTTTTCGTATTTTTCCTCCTGCTCGCGAAGTCGTTGATCGCGTCGCTCTTCGTAGCTCATCAGGAGTTTCACGAGGTCGGTGACATTTACCGTGTCTTGTTTTGTGCTGGCTGCATATTGCTCCGTCTGCGCTGCTCTGCGTATTGCTGCTCCGTTTCGCGCCGTTCATATCGTCTGAACCTGTCGCGCTCGTTGTTCATGGTCGTGTTGCAGGTTAGGTACGCCGTTTCGTCGTCATTCGGTGCGTATGGCGCGTACGGCGGATACTGCGCATACGGCCTTTGCCGGCTGAGATTTCGACCCGACTGAGAGTAAGCGCCCTCTGACGGCGGATACAAGTCACCACAAGCCGAGAAAACGGCGGGCTCGGGCGACTCCATTTCCGGCAACCCTCTCCCTATCGATGCTGGTTCGGAGAATTGTTGACGACGAGCGTTTTGCGTTGCATACCTTGGCCTTGTATCGAGCGTATCGATAAGATGTCTGTCCTCGGCGTTGAGTTCCCATGCCATCCTCCTATCATGCTCGTACAGGTCATTTGAGTCCCACGACAGACTCGATAGCGTTGATAGAGTAGGCGAACTCCGATGCCCGTTTGAGACGCTTCTTGCTCCGTTTCGTCGGAGATGTGCGTTTCTTGGATCGTTGCGGTTGCCAGCGCTCATCATTTCCAGAACGTTTCACTACACTTGACCACTTGGCCACACACAAGAAGAACACGAAGAAAAATGTTCACTTTCGGGTGCGTACGTTGCCCTACGTTCGGCAAGCAGTGACTGAAAAGACGACACGCGTCAAAAATGGCAGTTTGGCTCCGTTTTGCACAAATGGCTTACTAATCCCACTTCTGAAATGTTAGCGCGCTCCCGGGTTGCTCCGTGGCGTCCGAGTCCCGGCGATGGCCCGCGCGTGTGTCGAGGATGGTGGAGGCGGGAAGGCGGAAGAAAAGAAGCGTCAAGTAATTAATTGAATGATGGGTCTTTATTGAGTACGACTCCGGAATGCGTCTCCGAGACGTGACTCGATCGAACTCCTGTGGCACGCCGCGCGAGCGAGTCCACGGGCCGCTTACCCCTACTCTCGGGCACATGCAGGGCCGTGCACGACTGTGCTTGGCCTGCGTGTACGTCGCCGCTAACACGCCGTTTTCAGATTTTAATTCGCAAGTTTCGCTTAGATACAGCTTTTGTACGGTGCACTTTTGTAGCTTAAAATTCAATAATTCTGAGTTGGCTCTTTTAATTAAAAAACCAGCGAAGCAGAATTTAAAAAATCGGCGAATTTTTAAAATCTGAAAACGGCGTTAGAAAGGTGAGATAAAAACCTATCATATACTTGTGTACAATTTTTTCATGAGTGATTATACTCCGCCATTTTCTTGAAAAAACGAATATATTTTCCATTTTTCTGTTATAATATCGTTTTTTGGGCTAAAGTCGTACTTTTCTGCGTTAAAATAATTTCAAAGTGTATACTCTATGCACCGTTGGATTTGTCATAAAAAATCCTAAATTTTGATGGTGTCAAAAAATTTTCTAGATATTTTCTGTTCATTTGCCGCTCGCTCGAAAATGAACTTTACGAAATTTACGAAAAAAAACGATTGAAAAAGTATATTTTTTCAATGAAATCGGGCTCGTAGGTCAAAACTGACTACGTCATTCGATTCCGCAGACAAAAATACGTAAGAAAATGTATCGTTAAGATCATTTTTACACTCTGAACAAAGTTTAAAATAAATCGAATGGTTGCCCGATTTGGCTCCTTTTTAGGAGCACGTTTTTAAACTTCAAAAATCTATCGACACCATCTAAAATCATTTGTTTAAGTTCTAGTTTGAAGAAAACTTCATTTTAAACCTCAAACTTGGATGATGGATCCCCCGAGATACAAAGAATTTTTGAAAAAGTGGACCACTCTAACCTACATATGGATCCAAGAAATCAAAAAAATTCGTCTCGATACGACCCACAGCGCATCATGGTATCTCTCGTTATTACATGTTCATCAATGCATACGTTATTACAAATAAAATGTATTCTTGGAAAATTCCAATAAGAAATTTCCGCAGCTTTCGATATAGACTATTTAAAAAATCTTAAAAATACGTTTTCTACAATATATGTGTTTTAAAGTTTATGTTATGTTTTTTTAATGTAAGTTAGAAATTTCGGAAAATCTGACCACATCATCGGAAAGGGGAAGAAATTTCCTATCGAAACCATTTGTTAGTTATTTTTTCTAAGTATATTTTTGATACTTTTAACGCGAGACCGAAACTGAGTGATTTCGCTTAGTGGCACCATGCGGCGACACGCTAGGACACTTGGTGTGAAATGCATTATGCAACTCACAATAAAAGAATGTCTTCATGAAATTTAATACTTCATTTTTGACTTTATCCAAATTGTACAACATTTAATAATGCAAAAATGGGTCTCTAAAAATAATGTTTCAATATTCTAACACTTTACGATACATTATATAATTTTTTTACATAAAATATGCCTTTGTGGTCAAATTAAGGCTAAACTCTTAATAATATTATTATTACTTGCTTTTGATATAGAATAACATTATTTATGAATTGTAATATATTGTGTCGAAGAATTGGTATAGAGTAAAAGTAAATAAAATTCTCTAAAGTTTGAAGCTTAATGTTTTACAAGTGGCCTCGAGATATCGTTTTTCAATGCAAAGTAAACGTGCAAGTATATCAATAGACACAACGTCACTGAAATATATGAGTAAAGACTAGATGCGATTTCAGTTTTCGAGGCGCCACTCTGACTCGAGTTTTCAGAACTATACTACCATTTGGTTTGTACTAGATCTTAAATATTTTTGTATGATTTTTGTACTTTCTTTTCGGTATATTTAAAGAAGTATTATTATCAATATTTTTAACATTTAGATGTATGATACTATTTTATTCAAGTACTTCAATTTTTGACTATTATGTATTGTAAGTTTTCATACTGTCGATGAATGAATATTGAAATTATATTACTTAAATATTTAAAAATATTTAGAATTATAATAATAGTTCAGTGGTAACTAAAAAAAATTTCATTTGCTTATTAAATGCAGTGGTCTTTGTACATTGACAATATTGCACAAAACGAATATTGTGCTTCTCTATATTTAAGATTGTTGAGCTAAAATAATCTTAACCGAACTAGCTAATTGAATAAAAAGTTTATACATATCATTATATGTTTTAATTAACTTTTTACCCCTTTATTTAAAATCAGTTTTTACTTTCGTTACTTCTATTTTTTTCTAATGAATAGAAACTGTTTAATATAATAATCTAATTTAATTATTATACATTGATTATTTTATAAAGCTGCATATTAGCTTTAAAATGTCTAAAAATATGTTTTAAGTTAAAATTGATTTAATCTCGTTAATTTTATGATATTGATATAAGTTAGCATCGTATTAAATACGTTAACTATGAAAAATGTTTTTCTCAGTCTCGGGCAATATAGCGATGGTGACGTAAGCACATACCCTTTCAAGCACGCATGCATACACACGCACACACACATTTGAAGAGAAATGGAAAGCATATCGAGGTCACCGGCCACGATGCAATTCGTAGAGATTACGTCTGCTAACGCGATGGGGGGTAGCGTGAGCGGAGCCCGGGAATTAAATCGAGCGTGTCAGTATAGTGAGTTATAGTTGTATTTTGCATCATTTTGCATCATCATAACATATTAGTTGTTAGTTAACCATTTAATAGATTTAAGACTAATTAGTTCAAATTACTTATTTAAGCCTTATTGAAGTACAATTCTTCGAAAATCAATTGATGAGATTCATGTTATATACATCAAAAATAATCAAAAACATTTTTATCATCAAAAACATTTTTTACCATCAAAAATATTTTTTATATAAAAAATAGCAGAGTATTAACAAACTAAATTCGTAATAATTAGAATCAAAAATATTTGCTGTATTCTATTTTATTTTAAAACTTGGAAAAATGAGAACAGTCTTTTTTGCTACGTGACTATGACGATAGTATAAATCGAATCGACCAGGCGCCAACTTCCGTGCATTTGCGTTTTATGCGAGTCTGGAGTACAATCGCTGTGTATAAAATTCGAACCAGCCTTTTCATGTGTATGCGCATTATTAAATCAATTGCCAAAATATCTGTGTAATCGACAACCCAAGCATGTTTTTCTCGCCTTCGTGCTCATTTTCTGGCTCTATATTTTTTTTCACGGACATTTATATGTATTCGCATAAAATATATTGATATTTCTTGAAACGACCAATAAATAACAAAACTAAGCAAAAATTTTCAATACTAAATATGTGTGATATAATTGAGAAGAATATAAGCGCGTTAGTTAAAAGACACTATGAGCCTTTGATTTCCTAGTGTTACGTATACTGTAATTTACTTAGACAACTACAGTTGCCCATTTTAATACCTAATTATAAGAGCAATAATTTATCAAATATATACATAAAATCATATTTTTCTCCTTTTTTTAAAATTTTCATGTTTACTCATTTTATTCGTCATGAACGTGCAAAATTGTTTTTTAAAAATGAATATGACATTAAATCTGAGAGTTTTAAAACCGCAAGTTTTTGAAATTTGTATCATGCAGTGGACACGGATAGACGACGGTTTTGCACGTACTAATCTACAACTAAAGTCGAGTTGTGAAAAAAGTGCTGAAAAGTATGTTTACACAAGTCGTATATTATATTGTATATCAGTAGAGTCAAACAATTTTGGGAAATTTTTCGTTTTTTATCTAATACGCTATCAATATATGCATCTATGCTAACGATGTGTATGAAATATGATACTTTTTATGAAACATAAAATTATTTCTTAAAGATTACTGCTATATATTATTGTAAATGTAAGCAAGAAAGAAAATTATTTTAAATCGAATTTACTTACTCTCAATCTGCTCATCAACGTTTTCTTGCAAAGAAGAAAAGCTAGAAGTCGGCTGATAAGCAAGACGATTTCGAAAGTTACCACAGGCAAATTATAAAAGTCTTTGCATGGATCACACCACGTTGCATTGTTGCAAGCATGCGACGCGCTGCTTCTTGACATGCTTGAGTGTTGCATACACTTCCGAACCATCTCTTTCTCTGATACAAGCTTCATCCTGAATTAAAAGAAATACTTCATTGGATACAAAAATTGTTCTAAAAGATAAATTGAAAAAAGTCTAGAGAATAAAGAATCATAATAACATTTTATGATTTACTCAAGTTTCATGAAACTTGATAAAAAATGAATCAGAATTTAATACTTTTGCAATGTGTAGTTATTATGAGCGTTATTGTAAACAAATATTTATATTCATTGAGCTATCGAAATGCCGACGAAACCCCTGGATCAGGTGTAATCATTTAGTTTAACACAGCTAGGCGGTAGTACTTATCGAAGGTCATGATGAAGGACTGAAGACCCTGACCTGAGTTAAAGTTAATGTTTACCGTACATTACTTCCGAAGCTTTTTCCTATATAAGGCTTCTTTGGGCTCTTTTTCTCTCTCTCTCTCTCTCTCTCTCTCTCTCTCTTCTCTCTGTTTCTTCTAAGAATCAAGTCAAAACGAATTGCCAAGAGATTTGACTTCATAAACATTAAAAAAATCGCAGTTCAACTGGTACAATATGCTCTAACATTTTTATTTATTTAGCTTTCAATATTAATTTAACACGTAAAATTTGTTTAACTGGGTGAATGTTTTGAGTTTTACGTTCTATTTAAGCGTGCAGCTAATTACTTTCATTATTTTTCTTTATAATTATTCCTACCTGTGAGAAAGTATATTATAAATGTTGTTGCATTTAAGATAATCATTCACTATAATCATTTATAGCTTTTTGTATAAGTAAAACAAAGTATTTTCAGTGTGCATTTTTCTAAAAAGAGATAATTGACAAGATATTGCATTGTATTCTATGATTAAACTCTCGTAAGAATTAACTCATTACATATAACTGAACACTTTTTACTTTAAAAAAAGTAAAAATATAACGTGATTTGCGATCATCAAGTTCAAGGACGCAAACGGCCTACATACTAGTGAACATGACTGTAGTTTTACTGCATTTAAAATACAAATCATATTTAATAAGAAACTAACCAACGGTGAGCATACGCGTGGCTGATCTCCTTCAGGTAAAGTCGTGATGAGAAAAAGAACAGGACTTGTAACTAAAAGACTCGTCACAAGTAGCATTGCAAAAGTAAGAAGCGCTTTGTGAACTGCTTTGCTACGCCGTAGCCAATAGCATGGCACGCAACATATCCATGTACTGAAATTGTGCGGCCGCTCGACTTGTACCATTGGCTCCTCAAGGCCATGTCCATCCTTAAAAATAAATTTATTCATTAAGTTACAATAATTAATTCTTTTTTTATAGTTTGAATAGTTTTCTTAAATAAAATCAATCTGTACACTTGAAAATTTTTATTCAGCACATTTTAAATTTCTTACATGTTCATTCTTTGGCCTAGTTAATGTATTGATTAAAAAAAATCTTGTTTTAAAGTGAACTGATATTCAATTTACCTCAAATCTTATACAAATTATTTAATAAACAATTGGTTAATCAAGCTCAAAAAATTAAAATACTGTCTCAAAAAGTTTGTCTCCATTAAATATTATTTATATAGCTTTCTTAATCTTCCTTTACAATTCAAGAATTTTTCATATAAATTTTTTTACATTTGAGTTGCCATTTTAAAAAGTTCTATTAAACAAATATTTCTTTGTTTAATCCGTACTGTTTCTAATCAAACATTTTTATTAGGTATATACAGCGTTTCTTTACTTTTATGTAGAAATAAATATTTACAAAGAAAAGGCAAATATTTCATAAATTATATTTTATTCTTTTATTTTTAATAAAATGATATATGTGAGGCGTTTTAAACGAATTGGATATTAATTTACTGCAGGATAAGCTTAAAAGAAAATTTTCAGTATACTTTGTAATTGACATTTGTAAAGAAAATTTAATTTAGCAACGGTTCAAAGTTAAGTAACACAATTAATATTAAAATAAAATATCAAAATTTTTTTACTCACATCATATGATTGACCGGCTCCTTGATCTCGAGGCATATGTTGGTGTGGAGTGATGGGCCCATTGTATTGATGACTCGAGCCGGCTGGAGATGGATTTTGACTCGTATGTTGAGAAGTCTGATGCTGTTGTGTTTGTTGGTATTGCGGCTGGGGTTGGGGGGCAATTGAAAGGGGTAGACGAACATTCGCGGGCCGTCGGCGAGTCGCAAAGACATGAATTGCTTTGCGACTAGCCTGGGTTTCAGTGCTGTGACTCACTGGAGTCACATTTGCCGGCTCATCTTGTACCCCATGCTCGTCTTGCTCTTGCAGCTCTTGCTGATGTTCCTGCAGTTGATCTTGAGGTTTCTGCTGCTGCCGCCCCACCCGCCGCAGTGATTCTGACCACGCACGCACGGCTTTATCGTAAAGCCCACAGCTACCGGTCGCCTACTGTCTGGACTCGACATGGTGACTCTACCACTAGAAATCCATACATTTTTCATTAATATTTCAAATTAAATTCATCTAATATCTGATGATTTAAATAGGAATCAGTTATAACTTAGATATATGGACTTCATTAAATATATTTTCAGGAACAGTTTTAGAAAATTTATCACATGCCGTTAAAACGATTACTTATAGTTCATGAGATGATTTTTAAAATTCTGAACCACGTTTGTAATTACTGAGCAATCCTCTTTTAGAATCATAATTAACCAATAACAACTCACATTTATGCGAACGCAAAAAATACTTTTTATACTTTAATGTTATAGAATAAATATATAATAATTTTAAATGAAAACAGAGAGAAAAAATATTTATAATTAATTTGGTGATTTAAAATAATCGTACTGTTGTTTTAGTGCGTTGTGATGCACGTTATAATATATATAACTCTTCCAGTGTCCAACAAATTTTTAATGGTGTTAATACATGAAGCAAATATTGATTTATGCAGCTTGATTCTGCCCCAATATTTAAAAGTAGCAAATGATTTATAAAAAGCAATACTTTATTTATGGCAAATTCGTGTTTATATATGTATGAATTATTAATAAAAATTGTTTGCTTGAATAATAATCCTTAACAAAAAGTCACGTCGTAGCAGCCAGCTGAGGGTGCACGAATTCACTGACCAATATTTACTGGCTAGCGAAAGAGCATGTCACATCGGGGGATGAAGCAGCTTGTGTTGGAGAGAGGATCGTACGTGAGTGCATGCGATTGCCCCCACTTGTTCAGCATCGCCGGTTTGATATTGCGCAAGCGCTCAAGCCTCGTGTTTGTGGCAAATGGCTCTGGTATGTATTGGAATCTCAACGCTCTCTAAAAGAACCTCGAGCTAGAACACTGCATCTAATGTACTCTATAATTTTGAAATTAACTCGCTCGGTGAGTTTTATGCTTCGTATATTAATTGTTTTTAATATTTTTTCGGCCTTCTGACTGCTTTCCTCTTTTGTCAAAATTGTAGAAAAATAATTAACAATATTTTCAATTTTTTTCTAAAATAGATCGTATTGGATGTCAGATTTTGCTTACTTAAAAGAAAATAAATTTAAAAAGAAATACTTAAGAAACATTCGTTTTTATTTACCAAAATACTTTAATAAATAGAAGAGGCTCATACATCATTAGCTTTTTGTGTTGAACAATATTGTAAAAAGTACTTCTTGTGCTAAAAGAATTGTAAATGATTTTAATATGGAAAATGAATAGATTATATTTTATGAAAAGATTTTGGCGATCACTTTTGATATGAATGATCTTTTATTTCTATCATATTAATTATTCTGTAGTAATGACTTAATTAATCACAGTGTTGTGCAAATCCCAAAAGTCATTTCTACTTTAAATAAAAATGTTCCAATAGAGTGTTATGCAGTACTTTCAAAATAATTCATTTTTATTGTTGTATTTAAAATATAATCACAAGAAAGAAAACTAAAATATACAAAGACATATCGTTGCAGAATCTGACTGCAATCATTCAATAAAAACTTTATTAATTAATGTACAATATTGATATTCGCTTGGATGATGTGATTCCATTAATTGTAGTTTACTAGAACTGATATGAGTCATGTCTATTTCAAATAGGACTTTTATATTTCTTAAAAATTTTATAGCGCAATTTATTAAAAATTACCTTTACATTATAATATAAAGAAATATTTCATAAGATAATTTACAATTTTTCGAACAACATAATCATATGATAATATTTCCTCAATATCAATGTTTTTTTTCTTCGGTATAATCACATCAACTTTAATATTTCATCAATCAATATTTATTCAGGTTCATTAATTCTGTTAAAAAATAAAGGTAATTTAAATATGTATTAGTACAGAATTTAAAAAGGAATTTCATCAATATTTTTTAATTACACTGAATTACTACTATCGGTTCTGTTCTAAAATTGTTCCCAAAATCACTCTTTTGCACGACTAGCATGCAAAATAATGTGCTCACTCAATACTAAAAGTGCAAAAAACAAAAGTTTGACTGTATTAAAAAGTGCAGTCTAGTAACATCTGATACATTCTGAAAACTATCACCTAAGTTTTAATTTGTTTTTTTACATTTTCACTTCCATCTTTTAGCAATATAGGCCTACAAGCAGGTTTAATTTTTTTTAAATTAAAATGCATTATTATAGAACTTGACCTTTGGACAGCTAGGAGGGTAAATACATTTTTTAACTTGTACAAGCAAATATAATATACTTATAAGCGAAATTTAGTATTAACAAAACAAAGTCGTTAGAAATAGTGTTTTGACAAGTAATGAGTTTCATTTTTTTAGTTTTTCTTTCAATTTTTTCGTATTGAACACTCTTAACGATACGGAAAGACGAAATAGGCGGTTTTAAATTGAAATAAAATCAAAATACATTAAATATTGATTTACAATAGTCAAGCCGGATATTATGTTAAGTCTGATAAATATCAATGACAAATTTTGGGTGGAAGACACTAAATTTGAAATAAAATTTTCTTATAATTTAAAAGTTATAATAACTGAATATATCTTTATTTTAGATGAAAAAATTGTATACATTTGTTAAAAAAGATTAAAGGTTTTTTTACTTTGCAAATTTCTAACATCTCATTCAATATAAACAAATATTCTCGTCGAACCATGAGGTAGTTTCTAAACATTTGAAACATTTTCATACATTTTTTTTCAATCCATACATTTTAATCCATACTGACATATTATAAATACAATCAATAATTTTTTATTACCAATTCATGAATATGTTAGGCAATAAAGATAAAAATATAGCATCGTAATTCAATGTAAAAAAAACTCAAAAAATTTAAATTCATGTTTTAAATAAAATTTTCCTGATGGCCAAATGAAATCATACAACTGTATAATATTTTACGTAGCGTTTGTGAGATGAAACATTTACCGATTCTGTTATCAAAAATTAATAATTAGTTAAAAGCAATTATTTGGTCTGAATTTTACTTTCAAACAATCATTGCTCATTTACACTTTGATTCTGTGTACTAAAAACGTCTTTTCCGATGATAGTGAAATATTATTTTTAAATTATCTTTTGTATTTACTCGCATTATTAGTGATAAAGTTTTATGTATAATTTTGGGATTTCGCTTTGAATATGGATCATAGACCTGCTATTTAACAAAAAAAAATTATAAAAAAATTTTTCTAAAATTTCGAGTGGAGAAAATTAAAATATCATTGGGCCAATTACTTTTTAATAAAATCAATCCTTTGAATAAAAGATTTACTTCATTTTGCCTTCGGTAACTAAAAAAATATAGTTAGACTTTACTCTGCAACATTTCTTTCTTCGTGGCTTTTTTAACGATCGCTAATTTAGAATGTGGATCAGCGACTGGTAAGCCAACATAAGGAGGTTCTCGTGTACCATGTAGCATTAGTGTAAATTCACGGATCCAGCCGTGTTGTGGGTTTCGGAATTGAAGCTCACCTGAAAATAATTTTTAATAATATTTAATCGAATTGATTCTAAGCGTAAATGATTAAATCGCTTAAACTTACTTCAAGTAACCATGTTCCTTGAGGGTATTCTCCCCATGAGTGTGTGGTCATGAATGGCCATTTTGTAAAGCCATCTTTACGATCATCGTCGTTAACTCTTTTACTTAAAATCATTGACCTGGAAAATCCATTAAAGAATTTTTTTGAGTTCATCCCTTATTTAAGCCTTCATATTTAAAAATGTTTTGCTTTTTTGAATTACCTTGTTCCCATTGGAGATGTTAAAAACAATTCTAGATCACCCCGACGAGTAGCATTAATCGAAATAACTGCCTGTACATGCTCAAGGTAATTTACAGCGTATTCAGTACCTGCACACGCATCGGTTCTGATTTTAAATACATACGATCGATCACTTGGTATTTCACTGCAACAAACCATAATAATTAATAAGATCATTATTTAATAAATACCATTAGATTTAAAAATCACTGAAGTGAAAGTGTTCTAAATTGCAGGTTTTAAATCATATGTCTGAAACTCATCAAAACTGTATAAAGTGATGTTCTAAGTAAAGGTCTATATGGCTGACTATCAGTGAAATTAAAGGCAAATGAAACTTTGCTGTCACATGGGTCGCCGGTTTATTAAAATTGTTGGAATGGTCTATCGTCCTTTTCCAGAGGTCAAAAGTTGTCATTTTTACCGAAATTTGTGCTAATAATGAATTTTCAGAAATTTTCTCTTAGTTGAAAGTGTCATATAGGAAAAAATACAATAATGTTTTTTTGCTCCAAATTTTCAGAAAAAATGAATTGAGTACTGTAGAAGCTTGCTGAGTTGCACTCTTGAGTTTTGAGTTTCTTTCTATACAAGCGAGCTTTTATAATACTCGCAAGGAATCACTTTAGTTCTGTGCGCAAAGCGGGAAGAGCGACTTTCGGGCCACTGGATATGAAAAATCATATGCAGGCCTAAGCCGCGAAAAAAAGCCCCTGAGCACGTATTCATCGGCCTCGGCCGCTAATTACACGTACTCTGGGACTTTTTGTTTTTCATGGACTAGGGCAGCAATATACTATTGATAAGAAGCTGACACCCAGAATTGTAGTGACCTCCTTGTCAGATCATATTCAAGATTTTTTGTGCAAATTTGAACATTTTTCAACAAAAAACTTTTTTTGTACTCTTTTCTACATGTAACTCTAGGCTGAGATGAAAGATGTTTTTACAATTACTATGAAGTTCAAACAAATAACAACTTAAAGCCTCAGAAAAAAGATGATAGGCTGTCCAAATAATATTTAGGAACTTTTATAGCATCGAAACAACAATTTTTTCATAATTGCAGGAATAAAAATTTTTTGGCATTTAATTTAACACAGAATCAGACATACAGGGTGCCGCGAAAGTATGGATACACCTGGAAATTTCGCGGAATAAGCGTAGGAAAAAAATCAAAAACCTCATATCGGACGTATTTTTTGACGAAGAATCCAATGGTGACCTTGAAGTTTATCTTGAACATAACTACAAACTCCAGCGACCCAAAAATTGATTTTTCAAATGGAAACCCACATTTTTTATTACAGCTTAGAAAAGAGCGGAAAATTTTACTTTTAAACATGTATTTTTTTTTCAAGGTCATTTTAAGGGCGTTACAGATGCAAATAAACCCCAATTTAACCTAAAATTAAGTTCGAGTAAGAGCTTTTTTTCTAATTGTACCGACTCCAAAATGACCTTGAAAAAAAATATAGAGTCGAACGTGAAATTCTTCGCTCTTTTCAAATCTGTTATAAAGAATGGGGTCAGCGTGTAAATAATTGATTTTTGGTTCCTCGTAGCGTATAGGTTATGTTCAAGGTCACCATTAAAAAGAGCGGAAAATTTTACGTGAAAATATATATTTTTTTATTTTTTTCAAAGTCATTTTGGAGGTGGTACAATTAGCAAAAAAGCCCTTACTCGAACTTAATTTTAGGTTAAATTGGGGTTTATTTGCGTCTGTAACGCCCTTAAAATGACCTTGAAAAAAACCAAATACATGTTTAAAAGTAAAATTTTCCGCTCTTTTCAAATCTGCAATAAAAAATGTGGTTTCCATTTGAAAAATCAATTTTTGGGTCGCTGGAGCTTGAAGGTTATGTTCAAGGTAAACTTCAAGGTCACCATTGGATTCTTCGTCAAAAAATACGTCCGATACGAGGTTTTTGATTTTTTTCCTACGCTTTCCGCGAAATTTCCAGGTGTATCCATACTTTTGCCGCACCCTGTATATAAAAAAAAATTGTTTAAGTGAATAGATTATAACAATTTTGAGAAAATGTATGTTGCATTTTTTTTTTCATGAAATAGATATTTTAAAGTATAATCATGCTCTTACGTCGTTGTTTGAATACTTCCAGCTTGACAGTGATATCTTGGTGGTACTGTTTTCCAAATTTTTGCAAGAGCAACCATAGCTCCAGCATCGAGTACGCCATACCCAAAAAGATGATTAAATTCTAATCCTACTCCATTCATTTTCCAGTGAAAACGATTTTTGGCGTCGAATAATGAGTTTCTCTTAGAAGTTAAAACTGTCAAGTGCTGAATATCTCGCCAAGTCAACTGAGAACTAAGAAATAATATTCATATTAACTGAAACCAGTTGCAATAGTATATTTTTAGCTTCGATTTCATAACTTGATACATGTATCTGCCTTATTGTTAGTCATGACAACAAAAGTTCAATAATTAGGACAAAACAAAGTTTTTTTCGTTCCAAAAAGTACAACATTTTTAATTTATATCGAAGTATGTTTTTCATGATTTTTCAGACCAATCTAAAATCTGAAAAAATTTGAGGTCATGTATTTTAGTGAAAAAAAATAAAAAAAATGTTTTCAATATTTTAATCTGTTGATGTTGTTGTTTTGACAAATGTGTGAGGTAACTCGAAAAAATCTATCAAATTTAAGATTATGTATCTCAATGCAGTAAAGAAGAGAAAAAATTCCCATGTTTGACATCGGTTATATCACAGGGAACAAAAGTCAAAAACGGCTTTACAATCGGTACTGACAGAAAACAGACGCCTATTTATGGTGTGTGGAGGGTACGAGCGATCTTAGAGTCTCTGCTTTGAGAATCTGCTTCAGGACTCTTTTTCTGTGTACTATATATAAATCAAATGGAAATTGCGTCCAAATCAGTGATATAAGTATGCACAGTTAGGTGAAAAGTATTACTTTGGCCCATATATGTGGAATCTCTGAAACTTTGAACAGTTAAGGAATCGATGCAGATTTTCCATTGTCATTATTTAAAATATCTGTGAATATACTTGTACTAGTATAAAGTATATTGGATGTTATTATTGGGGGGTGTGCGAGTACTCGATTTTTCGAATTTTACTCGACTCGAGTCCGAGTCGAGTCGGAAAAATTCTTGTACTCAAAAAAATACGAGTACTCGTTGCAGCTTAATAAATGATACTACAAAACTATGAATGTCCTAAGTGTTATTTACTCGCAGTGCTCGTATTTTTATACATATCGACGCTCTTTACAAAAATTAACACACTTATATGTTCATTTAAGGGCTTATATAGGCTGTTTTCACAGTCGTCAGTGACGGTCACAAATCGAGCAGCTGATTTGACTGGAGGCCAAACAAAGCGACCACCCATATACTTTACATGTTAAAGTTGGTTGGTAAAAATACTTGTAATTAGTTGACCGTGCAGTAAAAAAATAAACAAAAAATATCTGGAGAAAGCGGAAATTCTCGTGTATCGAAATATCGAAGCGGTTTTTAGTAAAAGTCTTTAGTTTGTAAATAAAAAAATGTTGAAATTTCGGCTTTTTTGTCAGTGATATTGTCAATAAACTCTTATAAAATGTTTTTTAAATGTGCTTTTTCGGGTCGCAATACAAACTTTCAAGCGGGGAAGTTTTTATTCTTTCAAATGACCTACGAAAAACTAAGAAACAATCGTAATTAAGAATATTATCTTTCCACCAACAACAGACTTGGGTTGGAAGACAATTGCGAGATGATTTTCATAATTTTTCGGAATAGCGCTTGTTTCTTGGTTCCACGTAGATCCCAGGTGAAAATGGTATGTTAGATCTGACTGCAGATCTAATATAAGTTCTGGTGAACGCACATCAGATCTTATGCCAGATCTTATATCAGAATTTGCATACGATAATCGACATCAGAACTTACATCAGATCTGACATCAGATCTAATGTGAGATCTGATATACTATTTTTACCTGGGATTACTCTGCATGAACAGTTAAGCACACATTTTTTTTCATTTTTCGTTTTTGCCGAAATTTAAGTCATAATAGTACTTTTCTGAATAGTGTTTGGGCTATATTATTTGAAAAAATTGTTTCCAAACGATACCCTCATCTTTAGACTCTGAATCCTTGATTCAATAATGGGAGCTCGATATTTATCAAATTCAGTTTTAAAAACTTGAATGCACGGAAAGCATCTTTTAATTTTCACACAATCGTGAGACTTGAAGCACTTTAGTAAACGAATCAATTCTGATATCTCAAACCCTTGTACCTCTTTTATAAAAAAGATACACCAGATTTAAGACGGCCTACATCCTGGTCCCACGGACTGGAAAAATCACACTTTTTAAAGTACACTCAAAGGTTGGAAATAGTATATTACGTGCCTAGGGAGCGAAAAACTGGAAAGCCTCAGAGCATGTAATTATCGGCCGAGGCGAAGCCAAAGTTGATAAACACGAGCTCTGAGGCTTTTTTTCACTTCATAGATGCGTATACTATTTTTCATGAATCCCCCAGCAGAAATTAACTTTTTTGTTTTAGCCACAGGGACGAAAAAGGTTTGAAGGGTGAAATTTAATTTACCATTAATCACTTAGAAATGAACTAACTTTGCAATTTTTGGATATGGTCTTATAAAAAAATCCGAAATTCTCATTTCTGAATACACCCTATATCGTCACCCCAGCGCAGGAAGGTATCTATTTCAAATCTGTAGCAAGAAGGATACTTACTCGCGCGCAGAGGCAAAAAGGTATCTAACTCGAGCGCAGCAGCAAAAGGTATCTAACTCGAGCGTAGAAGCAAAAGGCTAGCTTATTCAAACGATGTGACAAGAAAGTTTTTGCTCGCTGAATTTAGGTTGGCAACGCAGCCGTAAATGATAAAATTTTGTTTTGTAAAAAGAGAAAAAACAAGTGAACTAGTGCAATGATGTTCATCCATTAATGCGAGCAAACAAATCAATCTCACCGCGATTTCGACTCAATTTGCCAGTTATGGAGAACTTTGTATGTTCTGAGAGGAACATAGAAGTTATCGGCTGTACATAACTTTGAATTAAATGTTGAATGTTGAAACAAAATTTCATCATTTGGGGCTGCATTACCAACCTAAATTCAGCGAGCAAAAACTTTCTTGTCACATCGTTTGAATAAGCTACCTTTTTTGCTTCTACGCTCGAGTTAGATATCTTTTTGCCGCTGCGCTCGAGTTAGATACCTTTTTGCCTCTGCGCGCGAGTAAGTATCCTTCTTGCTACAGATTTGAAATAGATACCTTCCAGCGCTGGGGCTACGATATATCACTGATCGTGAGCCCGACATTTTCTCTTCGTTACAGATTAAAATATTTCAAAAAATTCATCTTAAATACGTGTTCCCTTAGAAAATTTCTATTTATTTTTAATAGCAAAAAACTAAAACTTTCAGAGAATTCCACATATTCGTTCGAATTTGACATATGTGATAACTCGTGACATAGGATTATTTGAAAAGTTTCAAAACTGACCCATATGTAGTAATTAAGAAACAATTGACTATCGAATCAAGAAAAAAGTATCCTCAATTAATGGTATGGTTTATAAAAATATCCAAGTTAGGAAACAATTATTTTAACTTACTTAGCCTCTAATGCTAAAGCGAACACTCCAGCAGCTTCAGGTGCTGCGGCTGATGTGCCGCTATGGGTTGTGGTACATTGACCATACAAATCAGTTGTTGCCTAAAAACATTATTGACAATTTTTAGTTTTTTTAATCATTTCAAATTATTTAATTAATAATACTTACAAAAAAATAATTAAATTCTTATTATTATTTATAATTAAAAATGTGTAAGGGACTATTACATGTTTGATGCAGGTCGGATTTCAGGTCAGTTAAAATTAGGCTGGAGTACAAGCGTATACACGTCATTCAATAGCAGTTAAAAACTTTGAACGCGTTTATCTCGAGATATAGTAATTGACGATACAAGTGCCATAAGTAACACTTTTTGGCACGGCATAGTTTAGCTGGGCTAATAGCTGGGCCGAAAATCGTCTCCATGGCAAGAGTATCGTACAACATTTTATAGCACTGTGCTAAGTTCACATTTATGCCCCCTTTTCCTAGCCATGAGTCGCACCTTCTGGTTAGCGCCCGAGCGCATGCGAGTGTGTGCTCGCTGCACTCGGGCCCTAAACTACGCCGTGCCAAAAAGTGTTACTTTATGCCCTTGTTTCGTAAATTACTATTATAGCACTGCGTGGATTAAGTTCACGTTTAAGGCACGCTTTGCCGTGACTTAAGCTGCTCATTATTGCACCGCGACGCTATTATGAGCACCTTATATCTCGTCAAAGGGGGCCTAAACGTGAATTTAGCACAGTGCTATAAAAAAGTAAAAGATACTTATAACTCAAGTAGCCCATTCTTAACACGACACTAGCCCCTACGCTTCGCTCGGGTGCTAACCGTGCCGTGCAATAAATCACACGTATTATAATATACTATTTGCATGGTGGACAGTTAATCGGAGTCTTTGGAACTACTCGAATAAATTGAAAATAATGTATTATCCCAAAGAAAATTTCAAATAAGATCTCATTCCAGTTCTTTACATGAACTTACACGAGATCGTATCATATCTTTCGCAGAATCTTATGTATTATTATCGACAGTAATAAATTCCTACGTAAGAACTGGTTCATTTTAAAAGCCCGTAATAAGTAAATAATTTCTTGCGCAAGAACTTACGTTAGAACTAACGAAAAAACTTGTGAAAATCTCACAAAAGATTGTGACCAAAAGTATGTAAAAGAAAGATTATGTCTTGTAACAGGATTGATCTATAGAAAGCTAGAAAAAGATAATTTTTTGTCAGTTTTTGGTTAAGATCTTACATAAGGCTCTACGTAAATTTTTATGTAAGTTAATACTTAAGTTTTTACTCATAAGAACTCACTTTGATATTTAGGACTTTTGAGTTGAACTACCTTTTATGTAAGAAATAACATAAGAAGTTACGTAAGAATTTTGTTGTACAATGTTGTGTGGTATGAACGTCCTAAAAAAACGTATGCCTTGGCCCGCTTTCGATTGGCTTATGATGAACAAATCATGACAGTCTGCAAAACTGACGAGCTTCTCAAGTTGTCGTCTTGCATTTTGATCGACTACGTTTTGAAAACTTATGGTGGGCATGAAAAATATCGATTGGTTTTAATAGCCATTGAGAGCTGTCTCCGCAGCTGTTGTCACAACTCTGCTTCTCTGGCTGTAGCTTAAATTCACGCTGGGCAGAGCAGTGGGCCTTGGGAGTTGGCGAGCGCTTGGATGGGCCACAAGGTATTCAACGAGAAAGTCTGTTAGGCATGACCTTGGAATTATGACCGTCTTTTGAGAGACAGAAGTTTCCCAAGTGTTGGTGAACAGCAGGCAGCATGAGCTGTGATCGCGTGGCTTATCTTATAGGCATATATCCGTTCTTCGGTCAATGAAATCGTACTCTTAGGTAAAAACTGACTACGGCATTCGATTCTACCGACAAAAATACGTGAGAAAATGTATTGTTAAGATTATTTTTACTCTCCAAACAGAGTTCGAAATATATTTATGATCGACCGATTTTGCTTCTTTTTAGGAGCACGTTTTTAAACTTCAAAACTCCATCGACACCATCTAAAATCATTTGTTTGAGTTCTAGTTTGAAAGAAACTTCGTTTTAAAACTCAAACTTTCAGATTCCGATGGATCCCCCGAAATACAAAAAATTGTTGAAAAAGTGGACCACCCTAATACGCATGTCCAATACTACGGGTGAGACAATCGAACACGAAAATTGCTCTGCACGAAAAGTTAAGGTGATGCCTAAGGCCACAATTTTTACCGACCAAGTTAAGAAAATGTATATTTTCGTAACTTTTTTCCAGGCTGATTTTCGAAAAACGGCTCTGTGGAGCCCTCCGTATTGTTGCTGTGAACAACTGCATCAAATTTCAGCCAATTTCATCGGGTAGTTTTCCCGGAAAACAGGATCAGAATTTTTTATCCTGCAAACAGTAGTCAAAAATTTCGATCCTGTTTTCCGGGAAAACTACCCGACAAAATTGGCTGAAATTTGATGCAGTTGTTCACAGCAACAATACGGAGAGCTCGGCATCACCTTAAGCACACATTTTTTTTCATTTTTCGTTTTTTCCGAAATTTAAGCCATAAAAGTACTGTTTGAGAGTGATCTATAAGTTCAATCGTTTTACCCATAGTAGTGGCTATAAGCATTGTAGTTCTGAAGAAGTTTACGCGATCCTGGCGCTAAAACTCAATCGGTACCCTCTGAAAATTACAAGAGGTGGCCAAAAACATTACGCGCAAGAACGTAAAAGAAGAAAAAATTTAGCACTTAAAGTATACGAAAAAGGCTCACGGAAACAGCTGTATCTCAGTGCAAAATCAAATTTTGGAGTATTGAAACATGCAATCAAAAGATGAGGAAAAATTCCTACTCAAAACTGCAATAAAAATTTTCGATTTCAAGGTACTTTTCCCCTGGAACATTTTTTAGGAAAATCAACGATGAAAACGACGATTCAGCGCACCAAAATACATTTATCACACATAGAAACACCGTGGAGTCCGAAATTTTTACGCAAACCCTGCCAACGTCCGCACTATAACTTTAACTTCGGTTTAGCTTAAATTTAAAAAAAATCCAATTAAGGTCAAAATTGAAAAGAGCTTAGTGTCCTAATCGGAAAAATTTTACTTTTTACAATTAGAAAGTAAAACATTTTTTTTCGAAATTTTAAAACTAAAATAATGTTAAAGTTACACAGTTATATAGTTAAATAATTAGATTATTCAATTCTGCCGGTGCCGAAATGATTTTTAAACATTCGTCCAAAACGCACCGTTATGTTCTAATGTATATTAGATTGATAAGCGATGGAAAAATTATTAATTTAGTTACCGAAACTTGTAAATTATAATGAAAACAATCTTTCATAAAAACTTACCACTCCCGTATTAGGATCTTTTGCGCCATTGCTGAAAGTTGATGCTAGCGTACTGGAACAACTTTCATCATAATGAGCATTTTGTCCATCGTTGATTGCACTATTAATGCTCACAGTCCACATACTTGCAGCGTAACCATCACAGTTACAGTCATCATCTTCGCCGCCATCACCAGAAGCCCATACGTAGATATTTCCAAGTCCATTACGGCCCTGAAAGACCAAAAAAACAGAATTTCATCAAGACTTCAGCTTATGTTTGTTCGAAAGTTCTAAAGCAATTTTACATAATATCTTAAAAATTCTCATCAAAAACTCATCAAAAATTAATAAGTTGTCAATTTCTTGATTCACAACTTTTAAATTCATTGAATAAATTTGAATGAATATTACCGTAATTTTTATCAGAATTATTTTAGAACGCACATAAAATGAAAATATTTGAAAAAACGATATACTCAACATTCTTTAAAAAAATGTACCTCATTGACTCCTCTCACAATGGCACGCATTGTTGCATTTCTCGGACCATCAACAGTTTTACCATCATCGGTTGGCCCCCAAGAAGCACTATAAATGTCGATTAAATTAGGCTCATGCCCCCATACTGTTGGCCTCAATTAAGTCAGTCATGTAAGGTTGGTCTAGCATTCTTATTCCCGCTACTTTCGAATCATAAGCTACTCCTACACCACATACACCATTATCTCGAGCAGCCGCAACTTCACCAGCACATCTCGTTCCATGGCTGAAAAATACCTATATTCATAATCCAATTTCATGGTATGGTTAAAAAATATTTATAATCAAAATAATTTTAATGAATAATGTTTTTGAACTTTCATCGTTTATTCTTATCGATAAATATACGAGAAATTATTTGACAGAATATAAAGAAGTCGTACTCTTTACAATTTTCTCACTTACAGGGATTAAAAAAGTTGCTAATAAATCGCTCATGGTGCTTGAATCATGCTGTTGCTTTATTTTTTACTTTTCCATTTCATGTCATAAATCATTAATTATACTTTAACCTTTGTAATCTATGGTTCATTTACAATCACGGTAACGTAAAAATCACGAAACTTTTTTTCGAATTCAAATTTCTGTAAATTAATTACCGGCAAATCATATTATAAGTTTCATTTGGTATTTAGCATTTATAGAGTTATAAACTCAAGCAGAATGGTATTAAACTTTTTTTTGTATACAATTACGAGTAAAAATTAACAGTGAAGGGACAGGTAGCCCGTCTTTCGATGAATGAATTCAAATTTAATATGTAAAATCATTGACAAAGTTTTTTGAATTGGTAATAAAATGTGTACGCAATTTTTTACCTGTTAAACCAGTCATCTGTGTATCTTGGATATGGGTATGGATCATTGCTACTAAAATCATACGATGCTTTCGCATTCTAGAAATAAATAAATCATGAAAATAGAGATGAGTTAGAGTATTGACATAATTGAAAGATACATACGTAATTGAATTTAAGGTCAGGATGCATGTAATCCACTCCTAAAATTATATTTAATATTTGAAATATATTCGACTTTTCGAATATTTATTAATATATGATAAAATTAGGTCAAAATTTGAAAAATCAATCTAAATGGAAAAAATCGACGTTAGTACCTGAAAAAACTATTAAACTAATGATCTCATTTTGAATTGTTCATTTCTGATGATCCTGTAAAAAGTTATATGTCTCACCAGAATTTTCACGACTTTTCCGCAGAGTACCCCTACAAGGGTTGAATTTGAACATTTTTGAATGAAATTTTCACAGAATACTCTTGAGATCATGCACTTTCATATGTACTTTTCATAAATAAGGTATTTTGTTGTTATGTTAATAAAATACAGTCCTTCGAAAAATGGAAAAAAGTCGGTCATACAGCACCCCCCCCCCCTCCATCCCTTATTTAGTTTATTATAATTCAGATTGATACTTTTCCATTTCTTTGAAGTCTAAGTTTTAAAAAAATTTTATTTATAATGGTTTAAGTACTAGTGTTCCGTAAGTGGTACTTCGTTTCATAAACGGTGCTTTTACCTTATCTCAATGTATTAGGTTTTATCTTTTATCTTCGAATGAGATCAGATTGATTGTATTTTCCAAGAATATTTTCAATATGTTTGCTTTATTGGAGTCTTAACCATGAGCCTTACCCATACATTTTAAAAGAAAATGTATATTTTCCCTCTAAGCATGTCATTTGGGATCTTCGAAAATAGGAAAAGGTAGAAAATTGAGTTACAAGGAGAACTTTCCACCTCCGGAGAACCAAATGACCTAAAAACTTTTTTAGGAGTCATTTAGACATAAAAAACTAGGGCCTAATAGTTTGTTTGATCCTATGGGCCTTTAAGAGTCGTGAATACCCATTCAGTCGATATTTACAAGGAGACCTTCTCACCTTCGGGTCATGGATTTGGACCAAACTTTTTCTGGTGATTCAGAACAGTTAGAAAACATGCCCTGTTATGTTAGGTTGTGTGAATATGCCCTAGAAGCCTTAGATAGCCTCCTCAAACTATTTTGGTTACTTATTTTAGACACCTGGTTCTTGAAACAAACATTACATTTCATTGTTAAGAAGTTGTTGGATCTCATTCATGACCCAAAACATAGCAATATTGCACAAAGGCATGGCATCGAGATCATGGCAAATAGTGGCCTTATAAAATATTATTCACCTCATCACATCATTGATAAAATTCAACTCTACTTAGGTACTTGAAGTGTCAAATTAGTAAGTGAAAATAGTTAATAATAAAAAAGACCTTGTTGAATCTCCAGTGCTTGTATTAAAATAAATTATTTGAAGCGTAAATTCGAAATTAAACGCTTTATAATGTCATAATTGAACAATATTGCAATGTTTTGGGTCATGAGTGAGAACCAACAACTTCTTAACAATGAAATGTAATTTTTTCAAGAACCAGGTGTCTAAAATAAGTAACCAAAATAGTTTAAGGATAGGAAATGAATATTATTGTGCTTTATATGCTTATTTTTATTATTTTAACGTTTATTTTTTATCTAAGGCTTCTAGGGCATATTCACACAACCGAACATAACAGGACATGTTTTCTAACTGTCCTGAATCACCAGAAAAAGTTTGGGCCAAATCCATGACCCGAAGGTGAGAAGGTCTCCTTGTTAGTATCAAATTATTTTGGCCTCATTTTTCTAAATAAATAATAAATCTATAATCTTTAAACTTTGTAATTAAGTTTAGGAGGTTGATACAATTATTCCTGTAGTCTTGTTTTTGCGGAATTGTCTTATAATCTTACGTAAATTAACTTTTTTGGATTATCTTGCTAATAGAGGTTAATAAAAATTTCATTATAATATGTACTTCTCGCTTACAAATTATTTTTTCAGTTCCTACCACTACATTCCAAGAAATCGATGACAGATTCACAATTTTTTACTGTGGAATGACTTGTCAATCATAAAAAACTACATCACAATTCAAAAACCGCTAATTTACAATTACAATTCAATCACATAGCCATTCATTCGTAATTAGTTGGTATAAGCAACAAGTCTAGACTGATATTTTATATAATTGTTAAAATCACTTGAATTGGAGCATGAAAATTTCTTAAAAATATTCTAAATATAATTTGATAAGTCAACTAAACCTATACATTTTCAATCAACAAAGCAAGTATTAAAAGGAGGGGGTCCTTATGGCCTAAATCTACTAATCATTCTACAAACTATTCTATAGAGGACTCTTGGACAAAAATTCATGTGCATAAGGGCATTACTAGAAACCGAAAGTACTAAGCATAAGGTTTTAAAATATGATGTATTTGTCGCAAATTTCCGTAAAAAAAATGTATTATTTGCGCGACGGAGGTAACGGGGTATTAGGAAAAATAAAGTACCAATCGAAATGGTAACGATTCATGTGCTCATTGCTAATGATTAATGAGCCAACCAATGAGCATTAGGGTGGAGCGAAACGATCGAAAAATTTTAAATCACTTTCTAATAGCGTTCAAAGTTAATCTTTTATACAAATAAAACAACAAACGTTGAGTATACGTTAACAAATGATTTTTTCTACAGAAACCTGAACGTCAAACCCCGTTTTTTCGTCTTTTTCCGTTGTTCTTAGTTCAGAATCGAACTTTATACCAAATAAACGAAATGAAATATATCGGACACTTATAAATTAATTCTACCTATCATAAAATACATAAATTATTAGTTTTGATTGCTGTAGTTACTCATAGATCTCTCCTATTAATTACTGGCGCTACCTCAAAAACGACGATTTTAGACGTTTTTTTTGCGATTTTTTGTGCAATCAAGTTATCGTCCCGAACGCGTAATTTATAATGAAAAAAAATTCTGCGAAAGCTCATTTTGATTCATCAATAAGAAAAAAAACGTCCCGAGCTAGAACTTCAGTCGTTTTGCTTCCTCATAGAGGAAGCTCTGTGATAGGCTCGAAAACGAGATTTTGAACCAGACCTCGTAGGACAATTTGGTTTACATATTTGTAAACTTGATTGAATTCTCAACAAATGTCCGTATGTATGTATGTGTGTGTGTGTGTGTGTGTTTTTTTTTTTTTTTTTCCTACTCCACCCCATTCGGACACTCACTGGTAACCGCCGTTAGGCATTGCTTCGGTGAGGCCGGGCATTTCTGCTACTTCTGTGTTAGTCGTTGTTTTTCCATACATCCCCCATCCATCGCATAGTGATATGCGACGATTAGGGGTTCAGGGACTCATCTTTTTTTGTACTTGGTGAACCTCCGATCCTGCGCGAAGCCATCTCTCGATTGTCGTATCCCCTTTTTCAGAGCCGTCTACTGCGTGGTCACACATTGCTGGCGTCTCCTCCTGAGTTGAGTATTAGAACTCGCTGTCTAGTGCCCTCTTGTGAGTGTGGTTCTCGCTTCTGCCGCCGATGGCAAGGGCCCGATTGCTCTGTCGGCTACATCTTGTGAGTGTGGTTCTCGCTTCCGGCGCTACCCTTTGAGTCTCCGTGAGTTTTTTTGATACTCCTTTTTCTGTTGTCGTCTTGTGAGTGTGGTTCTCGCTTCAGGCGCCATCATGCGCGCCAGCGGAGCCTTGGCTCCCGCATCCGGCGCCCTCTTGTGAGTGTGGTTCTCGCTTCTGACTTCAGACTTCATCACGGGAGCGTTGTGCTCCATCTATTGCCAGCCTTGTGTGTCCTCGCCTCGGGCTCCTACTTATGGTTATCCTATTCGCCTCCAGCTCGCACAGTGATCGGGGTTTTTTACCGCTTCGGAGGCTGATGACGTAGCCCGGGTCTTCTTTTTGAGTGGTACCCGCTCCACCTCGGGCACGGGCTCGACCACACCGGGGGAAAAATCACGAATGAAATTTCCCCCAGTGGGGATCAAACCCACGCCCTAGACGACACTCTCAGATTCAGCAAGCAAGAGGCCTGAGCCCTTTACCAACTGAGCCATGGAGGCGTCCTGTGTGTGTGTGTGTGGGTGTGTGTGTGTGTGTGTGTGTGTGTGTGTGTGTCAAAATCTTGAAAATGTTACGGTGGATTGTACAAATTTCAATTGCATTCATTGTCGTTTGTAGTATTAATGAGGCCAGAAAAGGTTTTTTGGCAGTAGACGGGAAAAAAATTTTTTTTTGAAATTTTTTGAACTTTTTTTTCGTAAATTTGAAAAAAAAAAATTTTTTTTCATTTTTTCACGTATGAATCCCGGAATTTCCACTATTTTGTTTGTGTCGTCATGAAAGCAGAGCAGCTAAGCTTTAATTTAAGACCAAAAAGATAGAGATTCACCGAATATTATGAAAATTAACGACTCGAAATGAACAGTTGTACTTTTGCTTCCTCATAGAGTAAGCTCTGTGATAGGCTTGCAAACGAGATTTTGAACCAGACCTCGTAGGACAATTTGGTTTACATATTTGTAAACTTTATTGAATTCTCAAAATGTTCGTATGTATGTATACACGGCCTTTTGACTAAGATTTTTTCGTAAATTTGGAAAAAAAATTTTTTTTTTCATTTTTTCACGTATAAATGCAGGAATCCATGATTACAGGAAATGTTATGGTGATTTTTAAATAAATATTTAATTTTTTATACAAAAACAATATTCATTATTTAAAAAAAATGTAATTGGTATTTTTTTATGAGGAAGCTCTTTGCCAATGAATTGGCAGCGGTTTTTTATATGCCTTATATGAGCAATTCCTTTAAAAAAATGCATTTTCGGAGGTCGTGACAATATTTTTTTTCACTTGACTCGGATATTACCTATTGGGGAATGTTTCTAAGGGTCCCAGAATGCATGAACAAGCGAAATTTTGATAGTGAATTTTTTTATAGCTACTTTTGTGTTTTGGAGGAAGAAAAATCATGTTTCCTCGTAAAATTTTCCTCGGGAAATTTTCTCAGGTTTCTTATGTTTCAGTCATTTTTCAATAATTTTTAATTTTTATAATAAGTCATATAACTTAGAAAACCACTTAGAAATTGAGTACGTAGCCGTATTAACGAGGAAACATGATTTTTCGTCCTCCAAAACACAAAAGCAGCTATAAAAAAATTCACTATCAAAATTTCGCTTGTTCATGCATTCTGGGACCCTTAGAAACATTCCCCAATAGGTAATATCCGAGTCAAGTGAAAAAAAATATTGTCACGACCTCCGAAAATGCATTTTTTTAAAGGAATTGCTCATATAAGGCATATAAAAAACCGCTGCCAATTCATTGGCAAAGAGCTTCCTCATAAAAAAATACCAATTACATTTTTTTTAAATAATGAATATTGTTTTTGTATAAAAAATTAAATATTTATTTAAAAATCACCATAACATTTCCTGTAATCATGGATTCCTGCATTTATACGTGAAAAAATGAAAAAAAAAATTTTTTTTCCAAATTTACGAAAAAATCTTAGTCAAAAGGCCGTGTATACATACATACGAACATTTTGAGAATTCAATAAAGTTTACAAATATGTAAACCAAATTGTCCTACGAGGTCTGGTTCAAAATCTCGTTTTCGAGCCTATCACAGAGCTTCCTCTATGAGGAAGCAAAACGACTGAAGTTCTAGCTCGGGACGTTTTTTTTCTTATTGATGAATCAAAATGAGCTTTCGCAGAATTTTTTTTCATTATAAATTACGCGTTCGGGACGATAACTTGATTGCACAAAAAATCGCAAAAAAACGTCTAAAAATCGTCGTTTTTGAGGTAGCGCCAGTAATTAATAGGAGAGATCTATGAGTAATTACAGCAATCAAAACTAATAATTTATGTATTTTATGATAGGTAGAATTAATTTATGAGTGTCCGATATATTTCATTTCGTTTATTTGGTATAAAGTTCGATTCTGAACTAAGAACAACGGAAAAAGACGAAAAAACGGGGTTTGACGTTCAGGTTTCTGTAGAAAAAATCATTTGTTAACGTATACTCAACGTTTGTTGTTTTATTTGTATAAAAGATTAACTTTGAACGCTATTAGAAAGTGATTTAAAATTTTTCGATCGTTTCGCTCCACCCTAATGCTCATTGGTTGGCTCATTACAATTTGTTAATCGTTACAAATCATTAGCAATGAGCACATGAATCGTTACCATTTCGATTGGTACTTTATTTTTCCTAATACCCCGTTACCTCCGTCACGCAAATAATACTTTTTTTTTATGGAAATTTGCGACAAATACATCATATTTTAAAACCTTGTGCTTAGTACTTTCGGTTTCTAGTAATGCCCTAATGCACATGAGTTTTCGTCCAAGAGTCCTCTATAGAATAGTATACTTATAAATTACAAATGAATGGCTAAATAATTGAATTTTAATTGTAAATAAGCGGGTTTTTGAATTGCGATGTAGTTGCTTACGGTTAATAAGTCATTAGACAGTAAAAACTTGTGAATCTGTCATCGATTTCTTGGAAGGTAGTGGTAGGAACTGATAAAAAATAGTTTTTATACGAGAAATAGATATTATAATGATATTCTTATTCAATTACGTATAAAATCAAAAATAATATTTTGAATCCGCTTTAAAGCCCAATTTGGCCTTAAAAGATGAAACCAACTATTAGGCACTAGTTGCTACCAACTACTAGGCACCCCTAAAAAATCTTCAGGTCACTTGTTCTCCGGAGATAGGAAGATCTCCTTGTTAGAAAAAAAAATTCCAATAAAAAAAGCACGTTTCTTTAAATTGTAAAATAAGCGGTGATAATATTCATTCATCAAAAAACTAACATCAGATTCTGAAAGAGCACACGCTTATTTAAAAGGTTTTTTTCCCACTCTAACCTAAAATACGCAACTTTGCCGCTAATTTTAGGCTCTCGCAGGAAATAGCTGCACTCATTTAGAAATATACTATTTTTAACACTGCGTGTGTGAAACACGGGTTTTCTAACCTTTAAGCGTCAGAAACCCCTAGTTTCTCGCAAGCGGGGTTAAAAAATATCGTTTGCAACTAGTCCTCGAGGAAGTTGACTTAACCAGGAGTTTTTGCACTCTTGCTACGCTCGGGCGAAACACTCCTGGATGAGTCAACGGCTTTGCGCCTTTGTTACAAAATATACTATATTTAAATTGTAACAATTTACCATCATCCATGATAGCCGTTGTAATGTTTTTGCCGGTAATTCCTTGTACCCAAGCTGCTTCAACGTTGAGATCAAGCTTAGGCTTGCCACCATTTTGTCCTGTGTTTTTCAAATACCACTGGTATTGAAAATATGGGTCTGTTGGATCACGACTTGCTGGATTGGATAGAGGATTTTTCAGTTCGTCGAATAGAGGGACAAGTTTTTCCACGCTCAAAGGTTTGTATCCTCGTTTTACTCTTTTGAAGCCTGTCTGTTGTACAGCTGTATGTACCTTAAAGAAAAAAATAATTATACTAACTTAAGGGGACCGATCTGTGTTAAAAGCTCTAATTCAACTTGAGCTAAAAAGCTATATAAATCAAAATGGTGGAAATTTTTTTGTGATATTAAAATATGTTCATTCTACCCTTGACAAAAAAAAACGTCTACCCAAGCTCTGGAATACCAATTAGATCACTTATTTCATAAAACTAAATATTTTTTTATAAATCACATGCCGCATGATCTCGAAAAGAGCTTTTCATCAATATTGATCGATGGGATGTGAAAATCTTCAGAAAAGTACCCTATTCATTTAAGCGGAGTAGAATTTGGAAAAATTCTTCTCACGCACTAGTTGCATACGATACTTTTCAACATTTCGTGCATTAAACGTGGTTTTTGTGTCATTGAAAGGTTAAAAAAACCATATTTTACGCACAGAGTATTAACCCATTAACGACCAGAATGACGAAACTTTTTGTTCGCGATTGACGCGATTTTTTCCATGTTTTGGGTTTGAAAAGACTTCGCACGAACATCATTTTATGTAAAATTTAATGTCTTTTCAGAACCCAGGCTCAAATTGAAGATTTGATGCTTTGTAAAAAAGTTATGGTTGCGTGAACAAAAAAAAACGTAAAAATTTGTGAGTAGGAGCGATTTTATGAATTTTTTTTAAGTATTGCGGTGAACAACTTAAGAAGTAAGATCAGAGGTGATTATGAGTGTCGAAGTAACTTCACAGAGAAACTTCCAGAGAATTTAAAACCAAATTCATTTTTTATCTTAAAAACCATTGAGATTATGAAACAAGTGAATGGAACAAAAAAATCTTAAAATTTATCAAGAAACATTCTACAATCTTTTCAAAATTTTTGGAGACGGTTTTCAAATTTTCGGGAAATTCGGGAAGTCCAATTCTCCAATATCATCTCAAAATATTTTTAAAAAATTTAAGATTGTTCTTCGATCATAACTTTTAACAAAACATCAAATCTTAAATTTGAGCCCTGGTTCTGAGAAGACATTAAATATCACCTAAAATTTAGTTCGTGCGAAATATTTTTAAAGCCCAAAACATGAAGAAACGCTCGTTGATCGTGAACAAACAATTTCGTCATTCTGGACGCTAATGATTTAATATTACATGAAAATCGAAAATTATTCACATATCGAAGTATTCAAAGTATTTTTCGACGGATAAACCAGACGTGCCTTTGAATTTGACCTTGAACATAACCTCAAAGTTGCAGCGAATAAAAAATCAATTTTTTATGCGGTTACTTGTATTTTTTTATTACAGATTCGAAAAGTGCAGAAAACTTTAGGTTAAAATAAGCCGTTTGTTATTTTCTTTAGGTCATTTCAACGGTGCTGCCAAAAATACATAACACTATAGGCTGTTTTCACAGTCGTCAGTGACGGTCACAAATCGAGCAACTGATTTGACTGGAGGCCAAACAAAGCGACCGCCCATATACTTTACATGTTAAAGTTGGTTGGTAAAAATACTTGTAATTAATTGACCGTGCAGTAAAAAAAAAAAAAAATATCTGGAGAAAGCGGAAATCCTCGTGTATCGAAATATCGAAGCGGTTTTTAGTAAAAGTCTTTAGTTTGTAAATAAAAAAATGTTGAAATTTCAGCTTTTTTGTCTGTGATATTGTCAATAAAATCTAATAAAATAGTTATTAAAAGTGGTTATTCAGGTTGAAATACTAACTCTCAAGCGGGGAAGTTTTTATTCTTTCAAATGACAAACGAAAAACTAAGAAACAAGCGTAATTCCGAAAAATTATGAAAATCATCTCACAATCGTCATCCAACACAAGTCTGTTATTGGTGTAAAGATAATATTCTTAATTACGCTTGTTTCTTGGTTTTTCGTTGGTCATTTGAAAGAATAAAAACTTCCCCGCTTGAGAGTTAGTATTTCAACCTGAACCACTTTTAATAACTATTTTATTACAGTTTATTGACAATATCACAGACAATAAAGCCGAAATTTCAACATTTTTTTATTTACAAACTAAAGACTTTTACTAAAAACCGCTTCGATATTTCGATACACGAGAATTTCCGCTTTCTCCAGATATTTTTTGTTTATTTTTTTACTGCACGGTCAACTAATTACAAGTATTTTTACCAACCAACTTTAACATGTAAAGTATATGGGTGGCCGCTTTGTTTGGCCTCCAGTCAAATCAGCTGCTCGATTTGTGACCGTCACTGACGACTGTGAAAACAGCCTATAAGGGCTTAATTTTAGGTTAAACAAGGGTTTTATTTTTTGTCGTAACAGTGAGCTATGTTCATGCTTGAATGTCAGCCATATTAATTTGTTGAAAATTGTTCTGTTACTCCAATATAAATTGAGATCAAAATTATTTAATTCCCATTTTTAATACATAAATATGCAATAATACTTACCAGTGGATCAACTTTTAGTTTTCTTGTATGAGGCAAAGATCTTTTGGCTCGAATGTGAGGCAAAGCTCTATGTATAAAATGATATTCTGTTTGACTTCCTAATACCTGAAAAGAAATAATTTTTTTCGTTGAAAATGCTTACATTATACATAATGTGATTCAAAATCGGGAGATAATTGTAATTTATGACATGAGCTATATGCTATAATGATATGATTAAATGAGATAAGATAAGATAATGATAAGATGAGCTTAAAGCGCTCAGAAGAAAAGGAGCGCTTACAATGTTAAGGGCAAGAAACTGAGGCTTCTTTTTCCTGCTAGATATTATACGACCGCTGAAGGACAAATTACAATATTTTATAGCCCTCTTACTTAAAATACGTGACTATATGCCGCTACTTTTAGGCTCTAATACTATGATAATATTTCAAGCAACGAGTGAGGAGTGTGTCGTGACTTGTCTTTAGCTCGTTTTGTATCCACACCCATCTTATAAAATACTATTCTGCGCTCAGATTCTCAAGCACGCTTTTTCATAAAAATATTATAGCACTTATGTATCATAAATTACTATTGCTAGTCATACTTCCAGCGCGCTTCACGAACCTTCTTTTTTATTTTCTAATTGAGCCATTTTTACATTTAAAATGAATTAAAAGATTATTACAATATTAATTTTACAACGGTCTGACCTATTCGTATAAACGCCCTATTCTCAAAATTAGTATAATGTAGTCAGCAGAAGCAGTCATTTATATCGCCTGTTTAAATATCCACATTGTCTACTTACTACAAAACTCACAATTTTGCGCCACTAAATGTCCTGTAACCTTTTTTCACAGTCGTCACTGTGTCGTATTGGCCACTTCACTGATTTATCTGGAGGTAAAAAAGCAAAGTGTTGCGGGTCAAGTCAATAATACGAAAATCAGTAAAGTAAACAGTTGTGATAACTGTGAAAAAAGCCTATAGTTTTGATTTTTAGTTAGAAAATTGTATGCTGTACTTTACTACAAGAATGATCGTCATTATTAACTTTTTAGCGATCTTAAATAGTTATTTCATTTAATTATTATTTGGGCACATACGATTGACTCTTAGAGAGATTTTCTTCTTAGAGGAGACAAGCTTATTACGGAGGGTTGAATTTAATTCCAGTCGTGACTTTAGGTTGCAATGCGCGCAAGATTCAAAAAATTGCGCTGATGATAGAGATTTGAGAAGTGAAGTCCTAGCTTGGGCGGCCTCTGCCAGCTGAAGTTGCACTATCGTAAAAGTGCACAATTTACAGCTCTGGCCAATGGAGTTTCACTTTCCAATTGCTCAAAAGTTTACATGTATTCTTCGACAAATTCTGAAACTGTTTTGTTCTTTGCATTTTTTCTTTAAAAGGTCTGCTTTCCAGCTTCAAAATTTCAAAAATAAAAATCCTCGTTTCTTGAATTTTTCGTGAATATTGTAATGATCATTATCCATTTTCACGCTCTAGTCTTTTTGATTCACAAACTCAAAAAAATAATTTGAAACGAAAAAGTGCAAGGAACAATAAATTTAAAAAAATTTTAATGAATAATAGCCCGAAGAATAGAACGTCCAAGCAAGTTATCAATTTTATCAAAAACAACATTCGAAATTGAAAAAATGTGAAAAAAATTTCAAAGAGAAAATTCAACCAAGATAAAAGAACTCTGAAGTTTCACTTCTGGTAGTTTGATTATTTAGGATCCATTGTATATGAACGGCCTTAAGGAAGCCTTAGGGCAGAAAAATTGATAAATATTAATAACCATTGGCATTCTAGATACTCAGCATACTGTAGCCAATAGACAGCTACAGCGGAATGAATGCAGTATTTCTCTCTATTGTTTGAAAGTAGACAGTTTACGATTGTCACCAACCATAAAACCAATAGCCCAAACAGTATGAAAGATGCAGGAAAACTTACTAACAACTTTTAAAACATTTCAAAACTGTCCAGAAAATTTTCATGGAGGTTTCTAGAAAATTAAAAAAGTCCACAAAAAACTATTTGAAAGATTCATGAAAAACTCCATGTGCATTTGAATTAAGGAAGCTTTCTTGAAAGCATTTTGAAAGGTCGCTAGGAGCTTGCCATCAAAAACATTTAAGCAGCAAAACATTTCTGGAACCAACGAACCTTGTTTATAAATTTTCTGAAAAATTTTTCGATCATTAATAAAACTAAATTCTATGAAACGAAAAAAAGGAAGGGAGGTTATTTCTGTTGAAATAGATTAGTTTTAAAAACTTTTAGTTTTATAAGATTTTTAATTGTTGATTCTAATTGAGAAAGAAAAATCGCGAACCTTTTTGGAAAACTTTGGTAAAAAAGAGGTTGTTCGGATGGCCGCCATTTTGAATATTGATCAACTAACATAGCTTTTAGTATGGACTTGCATTCGCTTTTGGATTTGCTTTGGGTTCGAGATAATTTAAAAAAAGTAATAATTTTCACTATTTCTCACCTTTTAAATCGCTACCTTTTTCAACAATAACAGATGTATGCTACATTTCTAACACCGAATTCAAAAAGAAGAATAAAAATTGATAAGAATGTATTTTTTCGTCTATTTTGATTAACTTTTACTGAAAAAATTCAGTGGTTGAGAAAGTTTCAAATTCCCAAGTCATTTTGGGCCTAAACGGATTAAGTAGCGCATCATAGTGTTGATACAAATCAGAAAACACAGACTTAAATCGTTTTACCTTTCCTCGTTTTGCAATTAATTACCACTTTTCATGCACACTATTTTCAATTTGAATAATTTCGGTCAGTTTGTTTAAACAATTTTATTTAATGATTTTATCGTATTTGAAGGACTGATGTATGTTATACTGCTGTCAGGTTTGAAATTGTGCAACAATAGAATTGAAAATTGCAAAAAATGGGCCCCGCGTTTCCAATGTTAAAGTGAGATTCGCAACATCAGGTAAACGAGTCCTTTCACGTTTCACTCATAGCTATCATCTGCTAAAAAAGAAATTAAATCATAATAATACAAACCCATGGTTTATTATTGGAGATATAGCATCAAATCCATATGGCACTCATGAGACTCATCTACTTTCTTTTTTACATAACAAATTATTTTTTTAATATATCAATAAATTTTAGATATTTACCTCGACGATGATATCAAATTTCTATATGAGGTAATTACTATATTAAAAAAAATGTAAATAACTACCAACAATTAAGAATTATTTCCTGCAACATTAGTTAAATGATATTTTGTGTAGGTAAAATATATTTAGTAGTTAATATTTTAAAACGGTGATTTGCTCTATTTTCGAATAAAAGCAATTAATGTTTTAATCATTCTTTTCAGTCATTAAAAGTTTTGGTTTCTACTCAATGCTTGATTTTTATCTAATATCCTAATGATTTCCGCAATTTATTATCAATTTTTTCGTCAACATGGATAACACTTCATTTCCGAAGTCGATAAAAAATATACTTTTGGGAGGTATTTAATTTTTAATTTATCGTTTAATTTATATTATATTTTTTAATAAAGGCTATTATTGATAAAACTGTACTTTAAAAATTATATTCCACAAAGAGTTATTCCTTTCTACTTTTAAATAAATTGAAACGCATATGCTTTGAAGCCCTCCGAATGCTAACCATATGTCGACATAATTCATCTTACGTCAGTTTAACATGGAAAAACTCATACCAAAATCATAACTCTCGGTTTGTTTTAAACGTAATTTAGTACTGATCGATACATTTTTTATCATAATCGAAAAAGATCAATATCTAAAAAAGGTATTAATGAACATTACGATTTATATAAAATAAGCTAAAATAGGTAGACATAGTCAAAATTACGAAAAAAATATCTAAAAATTTAGAAATAAGTAATTGCAAATAAAGAGGTGACGATATAATACGTGAGGTGATAAGTGGACGATCGTGTGGCGAGCTGTACGAGCAGTAAAATGTAGCACTATCACAATTGCAGGTTTGAAGAGGACGACGGGTGCAGATGGAAAGCTAATATGCGTGGATAAAAACACGAATCTACGACGCTTGACTCAAAGATGACAAACAACCCCAACACTTGTAAAAATCTGACTCACCGGTCCCACATTAAAAAATCCATTCCGTTTGGCGACTCGGTCGGCGAGGTGTCTACTTATCGGTTGTTTGAGCTTCACCAGGAAGCTGTTCGTAAAGACTTCTCCCGTCACTGGGGATGAAAAATCCACTAACAACAAAAACGTGAAAAAGAAAAATAAACTGCTTGCGAGGGCCTTAGAACGATTTGGACTGTCGACGTCGGTGCTACTGGCGGCTCCAGCAGAAGTCGGCAGCGGTGACAGGGCGCCACCGCTGACGATGTCAATAGAGCGCAGCGTACGCTCCTCATGCCTGCCCGAAACCGACTGATCTACTGCTCTTCTCTTTTCACCCTTTGTCCGTTTTCCA